>JAFLJL010002269.1:0-35000 GCA_018398815.1 Conus ventricosus | reverse complement strand
GAAAAACGGTAATAATTGACGGGGGAAAAAAGATCAAACCACGACCACCCTTTTCAGCTGTGTGTCGCCTAGGGTGATTATTTACAACACTCTGTCTGACACTCCCCACCGAGCAGGCTGCATGAGAAAGCTTTCAACGTCCCATCCCTCAAAACACATCAACCTACTTTGAAAACACCAAACCTCACTGATCCAAATATACTTTTGTTTTTTAATTTGAAAAAGCATCCTGTGATCTGTATAACCAAATGTACGGTTTAGTTGAATCGAACCTACTGACCGCCAAGCTGAGTGCGAAGAGCTGACTGCAAATGACTTGTTGTACCCGAGCACTTTGTGCCTGTGAATAATGGTGTCTCCGACAGTGTGTACCAAACTAGTACAACTTAGTAAAAAAAAAAAATCAAAACACACAACACGCTGCTGAGGATAACTTTCAAAAACTAAGCCTAAATGGCACTTTCCTAAGCTGACGTTCCGTTTGAAACACATCGTATGCCCGTAGGGTAAGGCACATAGGGTTAAGCCACATAGGGAAAGGCCAATAGGGTAAGGCCACATAGGGTAAGCCACATAGAGGTAAGGCCACGTAGGGAATGCCCCATAGGTAAGCCACATAGGGGTAAGGCCACTAGGTAAAGGCCACATAGTAAGGCCACATAGGGTAAGGCCACAGAGGGGTAAGCCACATAGGGTAAGGCCACGTAAAATTCCATTGGAACAAGACACTCCCTATCAGAACCTTGTATGGTGTGAGGAATCGCGCAGAATGCCATAGGGGGTGGATACGTCCATCTTTTCAGCTCGTATCGGATAAGTGACTGAATATCTAAAAAGCTGTGTAAAGATTCCCCCACAGTATGCATCAGTGCTGATCTAGAGAACTTTTCTAATCCTACACAGTCCAATCAAGATGATTGTCTGATAAAAACGTCTTATTCTACAGTCCCAGTTTTGTTTTATTTTTCCATGGTGATTACGTGTAGAATCGATTTTTTTTTCTCTCAGTTTCGGGCCCCCACATACTGGCCAATGATGTGAGCATTACTGTGAACGTCCATAGATGAACTTGGAGGTTGACGTGGTGACAGATGGCCCGTACGGCTTCTTTTGATGCCGACTCTCTCCTCTCATCTCCTCTACTCTCTCTCTCCTCATCTCTCTCTCTCTCTCTCTCTCTCCTCCTCTCTCTCTCTCTCTCTCTCTGTCTTTCTCTGTCTCTCTCTCACTCTCTCTCTCTCTCTCTCTCTCTCGCTCTCTTCTCTCTCAACTCTCAGGAATCGTGCAGTCATACATTTCTGCCAACCAGAGGTGTCAAGAATCCAACTGACATGAGCCAGAGCAGATGGCGTGAGATCGTAATTTCCCAAAGAACTGCTGTTGGTTGTTCCACCTAACCAGTGGAACCAGACCCTTGTGTGTTGTTCACCTAACCAGGGTGGAACCAACTGAAAAGAAGAGCACCCTTCCCACCGAACGAACGAAAGAGGCGACCAATGACGAAGACGCGTTTCGACCTCTGTGTCTTCGTCAGGCAGACAAGCAATTCATAACGGAAATGAAGAACGAACGATCACTTTCCGCTCCTCACATTCCGGGCGCCAAATGGATGTGGAATGAAAACGAGCTCTAAAATAGACAATGCTGAGTTAAGCTAAATATGAGCATAATAGTCATGGAGGATGATAGGATAATAATAATGATAATAATAATGAACATAATAATGAAATAATAATTATAAATAATAATATTAATCATATTAATAATAAATAACTATGATGAGAAGAAGGATGATGAGGGTGAGAGATGATATATTATAGCGCGGATGATGAATAAAAAAAAGTATTGTAAAGGCTTGCTAACCACTTATCAAAAGAAGATGGTGATAGTAGTTGTAGTGTTACGATGCTATACGGACAGAAGGGAAGAAAGGTGAGGGTGGAGATAGTCAATCAACATGGTTTATGGGAAACTGTAATATGGCGAGAAGAGGAGTAATAGTTTAGTGAATAAAAAACAATAGTAATCAATAAATCATAATGATAATAATGAAAATAATCAGTATATAATATGAGTTATGAAAAAATGAGGAAGGGAGGGGAAGAAAAGGAGTGGGAGGGACAGGACGGAGGAACAACATGAGAAGATGGAGGATGTAATTATGGAAGGACGTAAAACCAAGAACCATATCAATGGCTATTGCAATAACCATCATTATAATCAAAAAATAACGGAAAGTAATGATTTAGGCTTTTGGAATAATGTAGCTTGAACTAAAATATAGCCTACTAAAGCATAATACAACCACTTGATAATTTAGTAATGGTACTAGTTGTAATTAACATATGAATTGTAACAATAGTTATAATAATAACAAAAGAAAAAAAATTAGTATTAATAAATAATAATATCAATCATCATAACAGTGTAAGATGATGATAATGAGATGATGATGATTGATGATGATGATGTGATGAATGATTATATATGATGAGATAATATGAATTTAACACGATAAAGCTATGTGGGGGGGGGGTATTCATGACATGATGGTGTTGATTAGATACAGATAAAAAGACATGATGACAGTGAATAATGACAGCAAAAATGAAAAAAGCAACATTATTAACAATAGCAAAATTGTGCCAAGGAGAGATATATAAATGATAAAAACGCACACTATTAATGATAATGAGCAAAAGCTAACAGTATTAATGGGAATGAGTACAAGCAACATATTATGTGAATGATACAAGCTAACAGTATTAATGTGAAAAGTACATGCTAACAGTATTAATGGTGAATGAGTACAAGCAAACAGTAGTAATGGTGAATGATAAAAGCTAACATAATATGGAAATTGAGTAAAAGTAACAAGTATTAATGGGAATGAGTAAAAGCTAGACAGTCCTACAGGAGCAGAGAGGTGGGGATGAAGATGCTGAAAATAAATGATTGTATGACACTAGAATGATAGTAAATAATCATCGCTAGAATAATATTTAATCTAGGAATTATCGGGTCGGTAATGAAGGAAGACAGGGATCAATGAGAAAGACGGTTTATCAGCGTCTATTGCACAGGGGGTGGTGGAAGGTATGACAGTAAAGAAAACAATCTCAAAGGAAGTCGGGAGTCAGCACTCCACACACACACACCACACATCACACACCCCCACACCACAAACACATACATACACACACCTCTACAAGTTCTCTCTCTCTCGTCTCTCGCATCTCTCTCTCTCCTCTTAAACTCAACGATTCACACACACACACACACACCCAACACACACACATACACACACACACTATTCTCTCTCGTCCTCTCTCTCATCTTCTCTCTCTCTCTCTCTCGTTCTCTCTCTCTCGTAAACACACACACACACACACACACACACACACACACAACACACACCACACACACACACACACACACCATGCACACACACACAACGAAACACCACCACCAATCACGCGCCCACACAGAATGACACAGAGACGATCTTGAAGTAACAGACCCGAATGGCGGAGTTGTCTTTAAATTGCAAGTCTCACGCCCTTTTGGACAAAAAAAAAAAGTTCCAGTCACACAACAACTGCACCAACAACACCTACACCAACCACGGGTCATAGAACTTTTTCGGGTGTCTTTCTCGAGGGACCCAAACACAGAATCACAGTGTTATTTGCTGTTGAGAAAAGACACACTCTCAGCTGACAGCATCGCCAGGTCACGCGATCCCCCAGTCCACTACACAGCAGTCACCACCACCAGTGCTGAATCACGAGCGTCCGCCTACACACCGTGCCTCGCGCGAAATCATCAACCACAACAACTACGATCGTGACTATATATACACTGACTATTTTTTTTTTTCACAAAAGAAAAGAAGAAGAAAAGAAGAAAACCTGGAATTTCTTCGGAAACTTTTCTTGCTAGACACCCCGGCCAAAAAAAAAAAAAAAAAGAAAACAACACACACACACACACTCAACACACACCCACACACACACACACTAACCACACACACCACACACAACAACACACACACACACACACACCCACACATTCACAACACAGAGCAACGAACTTGTAAATCTTTCGGAAACTTTATTTTTCAATACAGATATTGGCAAAAAAAAAGAACAAAAAAAAAAAACAACCGTAACTCCAACACACACACACACAATATCAACCACAACAAAGAACTCGTAATATCTTTCGTGAAATTTTCTTTCAATAAACCACTAGCAAACTTCTACACACAACAACAATTTCAACGGACCCTAGTCAAAATATCTTTTGAAAACTTTTCTTCTGTTTCTATGCGACACCGTACTTGGTTTCGGTCTGGAACAAGAGGAGGAAGTCCTGCTTTCCGCATACAGAGTCACTGGCCAGGACCTCACTCACACACGCGGGCGAGGGGCGGCGGCAGACAAATCGAGCCTCCCCTTACGACTTCACTACTGTTGGGGTCCCCCCTCCCCTTCCCTCCGACTGGGCAAAGTTGTCGTGGTGTCCATCGCTCGTCGCGGCTCGGTTAAGTTGAGGGTGCTCAACACGGCCCCAACGCGCCCCATAGGGATGCTCACAGTGCAGCGTATTGATTTCACCCTCAATCCCCCCTCCCCCCAAGGCCCTCCCTCCGCCAGGTATTATATCCGGTGCTGCTCCCTTCCCCCCCCACCCTACCCCCATCCCCCCACCCTACCCTAACCTGGAGCTCCCTCCGTGTCGTGCCCTAACTCCCCCACCGCGCCCCCCCCCTCTCCCCCCCTCTCCCCCATCCCCCCACCCTACCCTAACCTCCCTGCCGTCCTCTCTAACCTAACCTCAACTCCCCCCCCCCCTCCCCCATCCCCCACCCAACCCCTATAACCTGCCCAGCCTCCGTGCCCTAACCCCCCCCCCCCCTCTCCCCCAATCCCCCACCCTACTGTCATGGTCTACCGCACATCAAGCATGTGACGCGCCCCATCTCAGGAAGGTTTGTGATATAATCTTTTCCCCGTCCACAATTAAGGAAGAATCTTCATATGTGGCTTGTACTATGGGTAGCGGGCGTCCCCAAATTAATTGTGATATACTCATTCAAGAACGAATGTGGTCATTGGGTGAAAGTGACACTGAGTGTGATAGTTTAACAAGGCTGGAAGGTAAAGGTCTGGTCATTGTTTTGGTACACTAGTAGAGTGCACTCACGAGGAAAGGGAGAAAGAGACAGTTTAAAACCAGCAGATGGGCCTATAGACTCGAACCTTCAGACCGTGGTCCTTCTTTCTGACTCCTCATTACAGTTGAGCGATAGATAGTTTGGGGAAAGCTCACAGGGGGAAACCTTAAAGATGAAGAAAGAAATTCATATGTTGAATGGAAGCAGTTACTATACACGAACCTTATTCCGTTTCAGCCCATTCACCCCTTACCCTTCGCCTTCACCCTTCATCTTCACCCCGTTGAGGCGTTGAGATGGCATGGTGTGGGGAACTCACCGTAGTTCACCCCACCAGTACCAACTCAGGGAAGGAGTTAACGCGTCATTTCGCATGAGGACCCCAGAAAAGTCGCGGAAGAAAGTCGAGACTCGTATCTCCAGACGAGAGTCGAGGGGCAGTATATTGTCTCAGAGAGACAGGGAATTGAATAGCGGAAGCTTTTTACTTTGAGGCGAGCAGTCCTCATGATTTACGGAGTTATGTATATTCGCCTGTTCGGAATTTGGGATAACGAATGGTATCCCATGAGCTTATATAGTAGCGGAACTTAGATTATTGATCTCTCATTAAAGAGAGATACTAGTTGAAACTATTTTTTATCTCTCAGTGTAAAGAGAGATACAAGTGTGAAGACTCTTTTTTTTCTCCTCATGATAATAGAGATACAATGTGTGAAATTGATTTGTCTCTCTGTGAGAAGATACATTTACGATTTATTTGTCACGCTCGAGAGAGATACAGTGTACAATCTGTTTACAACAATTGTTTTTGGGACTTAGTAAAGTGTTTCCCTGAAAGAGGGATAAGAAAAACATATCGTATCTCCTATTGGGGATGAAAAGAGTGCTTGCGGATGGAGTAAATCTGTCATGAATGCTATGCAAAAGGACAGTGTACAGTGGGACCCCGACTCCAGTTTCACCGCGTATCGGCCGGTTGTTTCTCTCCGAAAAAAAAAAAAAAAAAAAAAAAAAAAAAGATTTCTATTTGTGCCCTTGGTTTAAAAAAAAAAAAAAGATTTATATTTTGTACCCTCAAGGTGTGAGAAAAGGAAAAAAAAAAAAAAAAAAAGGATTTCTATTGGTCCCTCAATTTGAGAAAGGAAAAAAAGAAAGTTTAATTATTTATTGTGTATAATATGTGAATTTGTGTTGTTTTTTCTATTTCATATTTTTAAGGGTGGTACATTTTGCTTTGGATGCTCTACACTCCGTTAGGTTTTTTTTTTGGTAGGATTTCTTTTTGACCCTTTTCCCCACCTCAGACCATGCCCTCAACCTTCGCTTGCAGACCGCAGCAAGGGGCAGGGCCGTTGAGGAATCGCTGTCCCTCCCCTATAAATATATTTTTTCCACCTCCCAGACTGATTGCCGCCAACCTCTTCTGCGTTTATACAGGGACATCGTTGATACAAGAGGCTTTCCCCTTCTGAGAATAAAAAATATCTATTTCGTGTCGCTTTCCTATTGTTTCAGTTTGATTTTTTCCCCTTGCCCCTCAGAGTTGGATCAACGTCGCCTCCGTCACGCTATATGTAGTGGTGGAGTTGATTTACCGCCCCCAAATTAACTTCGTTATCTTTTGATTATTATTTTCTGGGTGGGTCAATTTTCTTTGATTGGTAAGTGCATTTTATGAATTTTGTATATTTTTATATTACTGTTGTGTTGTATATTGCAGTGATTTTTTTGCCGCTCCTGTCCGGGAAGACATGACCCACTAGGGTCTGTCTGTGGCTTCTTTTGCTTTCTTGATTTCCTCTACATGTTCCGTCCTGGGTATCCTTTCATTTTTCCTGTTCAAACCCCATTTTCAAAATCTCTAAACCTGCTCCTCAAACCTCCTATCTAGTTTCGTTTTCAACTTTTTCATCTTAGTAGGATTTCCGCGAGTGGTTTGCTTTCCACCTATTTTTAAATTGTTTGTGAGTCCCATTTGGTTTTGTAAATTTATATTCATTTTTGTAGAAGGCGTACATTTTTGTTTTGTAAAGTCGTGAAATTAATAAGAAAGAGAACTGACAACAAAACAATGGAGACCTAAAACTTTATAAAGAATTATTTATTTCAGAAAACTGTATTGTGTTTAATGTTTTTTCTTCAGGGAAAACATTTTGTATTAAACTTCATTTTTTTTGTAAATACCTAATTGTAACAGTATGCAAATTTTTTGGAAAAATACATTCCTTGGATTTCCATAACTACCCTGTTTTGGTAGCGGTGTTTTTGTGTTACAAACCGAAATTGAATTCTTATTTGTATTACTATAATACGGGAGTGTGTGTGAAACATAATATCATCATATTATCGCCTATTTTTATTCATACTTTGAATTGTTTGGTGTTTATATCTGACGATCATATGATGAAATTTGATAATATGTTAACAACGGAACGCGTGGTGGTGAGGGAGAAAAACTTATTAACTATGTGCAACCTGCACAATAGGCTACAGCTAAGAAGAGGGAAGAAAAAATGACACAAGGAACGAAGCCGGACAAAAAAAACTACAAGAACTGAAATGGGGAAGACAAAAATTACAGATGTAGCTAAGAGAATACCTACAAGGAAGCTGAAGAAAAATAAAAACAGAGAAGCTGAAATTGATGAATAAAAGTACAAGGGAAGCTGAAATGAAGGAAAAGATTACGGGAAGCTGAAGCTGATGAACGTCAATTTTAAGTTGAGGCAGTTAGAAATAAGACAGATGCAGAAATTAAAAGATACATGCAACGAGAGAACCTCCACCATCGGTTTTCCGCAACCATCCTCAAACCAAAAAGCGGCAAATATTCCAAAGTTGCACCTTCGAGAATAAATGATGACATTGTGATTTTCCTTTCCGATTTGAAAGTCTCGCAACGTCTTGTGGTTGTCCAAAGGAAAATGTACATTGTATATTGACCGCGTCGTTGTTAAGGTAAGCGCTTTGACACTGTACCACTCACTATTGCACGAAACAAAAGTTAACTTGGTTCAGTTTGAAAGAAAGAACTCCTCAAGAAATTTCCCAATGTTCTGCTGTTCGTTTTCACGAACGTTTCGGTTCTGTGCGCCCGGAAAAAGAAATCGTTTCCATAGTTTTCTGATCCTATGATGAAAGTGGTGTAAAACATGTTTGGATCGATGGATCGATGTCTATAACGAACAAAACTTTCAATCACTGCGAGAAGCGCCTCAGAAACTACGGTTTCCAAAGGACAATTTCGCCCTGTCCTGAAAGAAAGCAATTTGAAAACTTGAGGAAATGTCAGATGGCGATTCAGTATTTATCGCTCACCCAATAAGCGTGCCTAAAAAAAGTTCCATCTGTGATCGCATCGCATGACTACCCCATCAGGAAAGTTACAATATAATCGGGACATTTGTGGAAGTCCGCAAGATTATACCTATCCTAGAACGGACAGACTGTTCCGCTTCCGAGGGACTTTCGCAATACCATACTCACCCGCCGTAAAGACCCCTTACTCCTCAGCAGAACGTCCAGTCGGGACAACGACACCACGTAGACCTTTTGGCCTTTCGTGGACAGTACAGAATGTCACAAAATCATCGGCTGCCGTCAGACATGGCAGGTCTGGGTGTGCAATTCCATTTGAGAAAAATTGCACGTTCAAACCTAATGATTCAAATCCCGCATTATGTCTCCACTTATTGTAAATGGGCCTGTGGTGCACCAGATCAATCTGTTGATGGACTGTGTTAGAAAACGAGCACAATGTTTGCAGCGTCGGTTTTGCGAGAACTCTGGTGCACGTACTGCTGGTGTTCTGAAGTCTTTTTTTTTCGTGCTTCAAGACCGTTATCAACACTGTCCAAAAGTGTATCGTTTGGAGGCAAATGAAACGTTTTCCGCTGCGAAAATTTTCGAGTCGATACAACAGACTTACTCCGTTTCTTACCGCCTGTGTTATTGAATAACCCAGTCTGCGACCTGATCTTGCAATTTGCCAGTGTCGCTAACAAGGTACATGGTGGTGCTGGAGGTTCGGTTTGTTCCTTGACTTTGTGAGTACTAGATAAACGTCATAGAGCAGTAAGATTCAAAGCCGCTAAAAGTCTCTAAACTGGTTGAACTCCAGAGTAACCACCAGATGATTTAAAAAAGAAATGCAGGGAAAAGACAGACCTGAGACAACACTTTCGCGGCTAAACTTCTGCTCTGAAGTAACTAACGACAAACCAACTACATACGGGACTCCTGACATTCGCTACAGGTGTGTACCGGACAGACAACAGACAAGTGTGGTCCCAAAACCACTTAGAAGAAACAGACTGGCAACACGCTCATATCATTGTGCGCTGGTCACTGCGGAATCAAAAGAACATTAAAGAGAGTTCATAGTCTTTTTATTGGCCAGGGTGTCACAAAGGAAGTTACGAAATACTGCCGCTCATGTGACATCTGCCAAAAGACATCTCAGAAAGGTCCCGTCCCATGTGCACACATTTGCACAAAATCCACTTCATTTCCGTTCAATTTCCGGAGGTAGCTATTGATCTTGTTGGACCGCTACCTCGGGTCTTCGTCGATATCGCTATATCTTTACTTTGGATACAGCAACAAGTATCCAAAGCGTTTCCACTGAAACAAATTGATACAGTATCTGTCCCCTGAAGCCTTACTGCCAATGTTGTTTCCGAGTGGGGCTTCCAGACGAATGTCTCCTCGAGTGTGGATCGCAATTCATTTCTGATCGCATGAAGAACGTTACAGACTGTTGCAATCTCTTCCATTTCAAACCACGCCCATATCAATCCCCACTCGAATGCATGTGAACGGGTTCAATGGAACGTTAAAGTCCATGTTGAAAAGGTTGCAAGGCAAGAGCCCCCAGGAATGGATCGTTGCGGACCTAGCTTTGCTTTTTGCATACAGGGAAATGCCGGAAACGAAACGCTGGGAATTCTCATCACCAATTGAGCTGCTTTATTGGACATCACCAAGGGAACCTTGGATCTATTGATGACACAAAGAACGGAAAAGACGACATACCTGACAGTAAAACTGTTTACCAATACGTTTATGAACTGCAGAAATCGTGAAGAGGCATGTGAGACGGCACAACTGTCAGCAGATAGGAAAACTGATAGTACAAGCTTTGCAGACTAATAGCAAAAGGCACGTTCCTTCCGCGTTGGGGATAAAGTCCCTGGTTGCAAAAAAAAATACTAACTGATGAACATACAAGCTCGGGGGAATGTGGGAAGTACTTTTCAGGTGTCGAAAAACTTTCTGAAGTAAATTATAAGATCAAAGCAAACACGAGAAGGATTTCATGTGAAACCTGTTGAAGAATATGTTGAACGTACAAATGTTGCATCAACCAGTCAGTATGTGGATATTCCTGTGTCCCGAAACTTATGTCAACATGACATACATTATCAGTGATGAATTGGGGTACCAATGTAAACGTACAGGGACAGATTCATAGGTATGAAAACACAAAAGGTAGGAGTGTTACATCTACCAGGCAATGATGTTGTACCCCTTCTATTCTTCTATCAAAGGTAAACCTATGAGATGTGGTTTCGGTCGAATGAATTTGTCGACAATCAAACAGACAGCTCCAAGACATTTGAAAATCTTTCAGGATTGTTGGACGGATACCCCAGGTACTGAAACTGTATTGACCCCATATATCCATTAACTTCTGAATACCAGTGCGAACCAGACCATACCCCCCTCCCATTTGCTAAAAAAGAGGTGGGTTAGAGAAAAGCAAGTGGAATCTGAGTAAAGTGATAGAACCTTCTATCTTCGCCGTAAAGGCTCACCATGGTATTGGTGTAAAAAAAAACAAACCTGATGGATCAGTGGCGATTCTGCATCGATACAGAAAATAAATAAATCACTGTGTTCGTTGCCGAGCCTATCCCAGACATTGAAGAACATCGGTGGGCAGCTCCGGAGAAATTAATTTTGAGAAAGTAATACTTGATTCAGAAGTCCAATTTACCATTGAACCCAGTGCCTGGAACTCAAAAGTCAGGCAAGTGTTGTCACGTGCGTGATATTCATGGACAAATGTAACTGTCTTCAAGGAAAGACGAGTCCTGTTTTTTGTCTTTCTTAATGACTATCGGTGTGATCACTTTTGACGGTGCATTGTATGCGACTGACATTTTAATTCAATGGTATTTATGCATATTTGCTTATTGAAAAGTGACTATATGTTTTTCAACAAACAACATATTGAATGTGATGTGATACATAGTTATGCTTTGGGAAACAATGGAAAAAATCAAGTTGGGGGGGGGGGGAGGGGGAGGGGGGGGGTGTGTGGCGATTTTATGGCGAATTTGATTGTGAAGATGTATTTTATTATGATGTGTGATGATCAAAGAACGCTTTTAAATATATACACATGTATTATGATTGTGCTATGAGATCAAACCATTGTTTGTCATGTGCCAATGTCTACATTGAAAGCAGGTGACTTTTCTAGGGGACTATTACACTACATGGAAAAAAGAAACTTGTTTAAACTATGTTAATTTTGTTACATGTACTATTGAGAAACATGTACACTTGGAAATATTCTCATGTTCAGGAGGTGTTGAAACATATGATTTGAGACAAAGCATCAGGGATAATGTGCTTACACAATCGTAATGTGATGAACAGCAAGTTTTGTGCTGTGAATTGTTTAATATCCCAATTGTTTTGTATCCAAGAGAATTTTGTGAAATGTATCCGTGTGGAATTGGTGATCAATTATGAACTGTTTTTTTTTTGAAAATTGAAGTTTGAAATATGCTATTTAATGGTGGATCATGGTGATTGATTGCTATACGTGGAGTTATTAATTTGGGTGAATCCATGTGCATGGTTACACATTTTTGAATTCATGGCTGAAGATGGTGGATTAATGAAGTGTATATTCCTTTAAAATATTTTCTGGAGAAAATTTTTTCATCCATCCCAATGGGGTGTCAGTCGTAGCCTCACATCAAAGGCCTGTGACCGCTCCATCACATGAATTTAGTGATATGAATCATATCCCCGTGCCACAATTAAAGGAAGAATATTCAATGGCTTGACTAGTGTAGCGGGCGTCCCCAAAATAATAGTGTTATTACTCATTCAAGAAACGAATGGTGTCATTGGGTGAAAGTGACCACTGAGTGATAGTTTAACAAGGCTGGTAAGGTAAGGTGCTGGCTTTGTTTTTTAACACTGATATGCACGCACTAGAGAAGGAGGAAAGAGTCAGTTTTAAACCCAGCATGCCTAGAGACTCGAACCTGACAGGACGTGGTCCTCTCTTGCTGACCAGTCATTACAGGTGAGCGATTGATAGTTGGGAAAGCTACAGGGGAAAACTTAAAGAAGAGAGAAAGAAGTCAATGTGGAATTGAGAAGCAGGTTACTTACAACGAACCATATTCGTGATTTTCCTGCCCTTCAAACCTTTACCCTTCGCCCTTCACCCTCTTCTTGCAACCCCGGTGAGGGTGTGGAAGATGGCCATGGTGTGGGAACTCTCCGTAAGTTCAGCCCCAGGCGCAGTACAACCCAGGAGAGGAGTTGAAGCTCGTCATTTCGCAAGAGAACAGAAGAAGTCGCGAAGAAAGTCGAGAACTCCGTATCTTCTCCTGACGAGAGTTCGAGGGGGGCATATATTTTCTCAGAGAGACTGGAAATAAAAGAAGGGAAGCTTTTACTTGAGGCAGGCAGTTCCTCAGTGAATACTGGAGTTATGTATTCTCCTGGTCCGAATTTGTTGATAACGGGAAATTGAAGGCCAAGCTTATAGAAGCGGAACAGATTAGTTAGCTCTCAGGGTAAAGTGAGAAACAAGTGTGAAGACTATTTTATCTCTCATGTAAAAGAGAGATACACGTGTGTAGACTATTTTTTCTCTCAGTGGAAAGAAATTACATTGGGGAAATTGATTTGTCTCTCTCGTTGGTGAGAGAGATACATGTGTGCGGATTTATTGTCTCTCATGCGGAGAGAGATACAGGTGTAATATCGTTTACAAGTGTGTTGTTGTGACTTAGTAAAGTTTTTCCCTGAAAGAGGGGAGAAGAAAAACATGCGGTAGTTCTTCCTTTGGGTGGATTGAAAGATGCGTTGGCGTAGGAGTAAATGCTGTCATGAATGCGGGTATTGCAAGAGGACAGTGGACACCTACACCCTAACCTGCCCTGCCGTGGCGTGCCCTAACTGCTCCCCCCCCCTCCCCCAATCCCCCACCCTACCCCCATCCCCCCACCCTACCCTAAAAACCTCCCTGCCGTATCGAGCCCTACTCCCCCCCCCCCTCTGCCCCCCCCCTCTCCACCATCCCCCCACCCCTTCCCTAACCTTGCCCCTGCCGTGTCGTGCCCTAACTCCCCACTCCCCCCCCTCTCCCCCATCCCCCACACCCACCCAAACCTCCCTGCCGTGCCGTGCCCTAAACCCCCCCGCCCTCTCTTCCCCCAGCATCCCACCCCCTACCAACCTGCCCTGCCGAGTCGTGCCCTAACTCCCTGCCCCTCTCCCCCCCCCCCACTCCCCCCCTCTCCTCCATCCCACCGCCCTACCCTAACCTGCCCTGCTGCCGTGTCGTGCGCCTAACTCCCCCCCCCCTCATCCCCCATCCACCCCACCGCTACCCTAAACTGCCCTGCCGTGTCGTGCTCCCCCCCTAACTCCCCCCCTCGCCCCCATCCCCCCCCACCCTACCCTAACCTCCCCGCCGTTTCGTGCCCTACGCCCCCCCTCTCCACCCCCATCCTCCCCTCCCTACCCCTACCCTCCCTGCCGGTGCCGTTCCCTTACTCCCCCCCTCTCCCCCCATCTCCCCCACACTACCCTAACCTGCCCTGCCAGCCGTTCCTAACACCCCCCCTTCTCCTCCCCCTCTCCCCATACCCCCCACCAACCTCTAACCTCCCTGCCGTGTCGTGCCCTAACTCCCCCCCCCTCTCCCCCCCCCTCTCCGCCCCCTCTCCCCCCCTCTCCCCCATCCCCCCACCCGACCCAACCGGCCCTGCCGTGTCGTGCCCTAACTCCCCCCCCCCCCTCCCCCCCTCACCCCATTCCCCCCACCTACCCTAACCGCCCTGCCGGCCCGTGCCCTAACTCCCCCCCCTCCCCTCCCCCCCCCCTCTCCCCCCGCTCCCCCCCCCTCACCCCCCCCCCTCTCCCCATCCCTCCCCCCCACCGTCCCTACCCTACCCTGCCAGTGCGTCCCTAACTCCCCCCCGCCCTCTCCCCCAATCCCCCCACCCTACCCTAGACCCTATCCGCCCTGGCCCGTGTCGTCCCTAACTCCCCCGCCCCCTCCCCCATCCCCCCACCCTACCCTAACCTGCCCTGCCGTGTCGTGCCCTAACTCCCCCCCCCTCTTCCCATCCCCCCTCCTACCCTAACCTGCCCCGGCCGTGTCGTGCCCCTAACTCCCCCCCTCTCCCCCCCCTCTCCCCCTCCCCTCTCCCCCCCCCTCTCCCCCTCCCCTCTCCCCCTCTCCCCCCCCTCTCCCCATCCCCCCACCCTAAAGTCCCTAACCTTGCCCTGCCGTGTCGGCCCTAACTCCCCCCCCCCTCTCCGGCCCCTCCCCTCTCCCCCCCCCCCTCTCCCCCCATCCCCCCACACCTACCCTAACCCCTGCCCTGCCGTCGTGCCCTAACCCTCCACCCCCCCCCCCCATCCCCAGTCCCCCCAACCTAAACCTCAAACCTGCCCTGGCCGTGTCGGTGCCCTTAAACTCCCCCCCCTCCCCCCCCTACCCCCCCCCCTCTCCCCCTTCCCCGTCTCCCCCCCCCTCCCCCGCCCCTCTCCCCCCCCTCTCCCCCATCCCCCCCCTACCCTAACCTGCCCTGCCGCCGTGCCCTAACTCCCCCCCTCTCGCCCCCCCCCCCTCTCCCCCATCCCCCCACCCAACCCTAACAGCCCTGCCGCCGGGTCCCTAATCTCCCCCCCCCCTCTCCCCCATCCCCCCACCCTACCCTAACCTTGCCTGCGTGCGTTGCCCTAACTCCCCCCCCGCCCCCATCCCCCCACCCTACCCTAACCTCCCTGCCGTGTCGTCCTAACCCCCCCCTCTCCCCCCCTCTCCCCCCCCCCCCTCCTCCACATCCCCCCACCCTACCCTATCCGTCTACCCTGCCCAGCCCGTGTCGTGTCCCTAACTAACCCCCCCTCCTCTCCGCCCTCGTCACCCCCCCCTCTCCCCCCCCTATTACCCCCCATCCCCCCCCACCCTACCCTAACCCTGCCCGTGGCCGTGCCTGTGCCCGAACTCCCCCCCCCCCTCTCCTCCCCCCTACTTCCCCCATCCCCTGCCACCTTCCAACCCTACCCTAACCTGCCCTGCCGTGCGTGCCCTAACACTCCCCCCCCCCCTCACCCCCCCTCTCCGCCCCCTCTTCCCCCCCCTCCCTCGCCCCCATCCCCCACCCTAACCCTAACCTGCGGCTGCCGTGTCGTGCCCTATAACTTCCCCCCCCCTCCCCCCCTCTCCCCCATCCCCACTCCCTACCCTAACCTGCCCTCCGTGTCGTGCCCTATCTCCCCCCCCTCTCCCCCGCTCCCTCTCCCCCCCCCCCTCCCCATCTCCCCCCTCTCCTACCCTGAACCTGCCCGCCGTGGGCCGTGCCCTAACTCCCACTCTCCCCCCACCCTCCCCCATCCCCCCACCCTACCCCTAACCTGCCCTGCCGTGTCGGGCCCTAACTCCCCCCCCCCTCTCCTCCCCCCGTCTCCCCGCCCCCTCCTCCCCCGCGCTCTCCCCCCCCCCCTCCCCCATCCCCCCACCCTACCCTAGACCTGCCCCTGCCGTGTCGTGCCCTAACTCCCGCCCCCCTCTCCCCACCCTCTCTCCCCCCCCCCCTTCTCCCCCAACCCCCCACCCTACCCGTAACCTGCCCGCCGTGTCGTGCCCTAACTCACCCCCAGCTGCCCCCATCCCCTCCACCCTACCCTAACCTCCCTGCGTGCTGCCTAACTCCCCCCTCCCCCCCCCCCTCTCCCCGCAACCCCCCACCCTACCCTACCCGGCCCTGCCGTGTCGTGCCCTAACTACCCCCCCCCTCTCCCCCCCTCCTCTCCCCATCCCCCCACCCTACCCTAACCTGCCCTGCCGTGTCCGTGCCCTAACTCCCCCCACCCCCTCTCTCCCCCCCGCTCCCCCCCCCCTCTCCCCCCCCCCTCTCGCCCCCTCCCCATACCCTACCCTAACCTGCCCTGGCTGTCGTGCCCTAACTCCCCCCCCCCTCTCTCCTCCCCTCTCCCCCCCCCCTCTCCCCCATCCCTTCCCCACGAACCACCCGACCCTAACCGCCCTGCCGTGTCGTGCCCTAACTCCCCTCCCCGCCTCTCACCCCCTCGCCCCCCCCTCCTCTCCCCCATCTCCCCCCCCCCCTAACCCTAACCTCCCGCCGTGGCGTGCCCTAACTCCCCCCCTCCCCTCCCCCCCCTATCCCCCCCCTCTCCCCCCCTCTCCCCATCCCACTACCCTACCCTATCCTGCCCTGCCGTGCCTGCCCTAACTCCCCCACCTCGCTCTCCCCCGCCGATTCCCCCCCCCCTCTCCCCCCCCCCCGCTCCCCCCCTCTCCCCCATCCCCCCACCGCTGACCTAACCTATATATAAATAATATATATGGACATAAGAAGATATATAACCAGTTGCATAATACCCCAATCACATTCTATCCCCACCAACTCGGACAGACCACACCCCCGCGTACAATCGAGCACGCACGCACACACACACCACTCACACACACACACACACACTACACACACACACACACACACACACACACCCTGTTGTCAGTCAAAAGCGGCAGTCAGCAACAACCCCCCACCCCCCCCCACCCCCACCCCCCACCCTCTTCCCCAATTCACCAACTGAGTCATCTGTTCGCGCCTTAAGACCGAACACAAGCAGGGCCAGTCGATTCAATGTTTGTGTGTGTGTGGGTGTGTGTGTGTGTGTTGTGTGTGTGTGTGAGTGTGTATTGTGGGTGTGTGTGTGTGTGTGTGGTGTGTGTGTGTGTTGTGTGTGTTGTGTGATTAACAACCATGAAATTAATCTGACAATAAATTGGGTTTCATTCAGTCTGTGTGTGGGGGGGTGGGGGAGGGTTAATAACCATTCACGTCAGAAACAAGAATGTTTAACTGACACAAACCAACCAAGCCAGGACAATTCCCGCCCACTTGTTTCCTGACGGTTAAGGTACACACGGGCTGGTTTTTGGAAGTACGGATGAATACAGAGGTGGTTGAATGGCGCCTTTGCCCTTGGCAAAGCCTGCCCTCCTCTGTCATCCACTGGGGCTACTACACTTGAACTCAAACTTTCCTCTAGAGTGTGTTTGTACGCCTTAAGGCTAGAAGATCTACGCCTGCTCCTGTGGGCGTAGTGGAAGTGCGCCCCCTGTCAGACTAAGGCCCGTTCGCACCAGATTCGCCGGTTTGCCTGTTGTGGATCTGAGTGTATGTGTCGATGCAATATACACACACGTGTGATGTTGTGTTGTGTAGTGTGTGTGTGTGTGTGTGTGGTGTGTGTGTGTGTGTGTGCGTGTAGTGTGTGTATGTTGTGTGAGTGGGTGTATGTGTGTGTGAGTGTGTATTGTGTGTGAGTGTGTGCGTGTGTGTGTGTGTGTGTGTTGTGTGTGTGTGGGTGTGTGGTGAGTGTGTTATGTGTGTTGTGGTGTGTACCGTGTGTGTGTGTGTACATGGTGTGTGTGTGTGTGTGTGTGTGTGTGTGTGTGTGGGTGTGTGTGTGTGTGGTCCAGTTCCTTCACACCCGGTGCTAATACCCGCATCGTTAACTTACCCACACACATACATCGACATCACCTCGCCTCCTCCACCCCTCGTCCAAATCATCGAGAAGCAAACCAAAACAGAAAACCAAACAAAAACTACAAGTGAAAGAAAAGCACATCAGAAATGCAAACGGACAGCAACGTTTTCCTTCATCTAAAACCGGCCAAACAGCCGGCGCCACCCTTCACCCTGTCGCACTGCAGGCCCCGGCACTGAGCGACGAGACGCGTCCCTTGCTTGACATTTACGTCAGTTAGGAATGAAATTGGTAGAAACATCCAGGTAAAAAGGACTTTTTACGACAGCGCCGGCACACAAGCTAGTTGAAGGTCATCAACATCCAACGGACATAACACGTCACGCTACAAGGCAGCGAAGTAATAGTCCTGTCGGAACCATGAAGGGAAATGCAACTGATTTTATTTTTTCTGCGTATGCAGGCAGATCCACCTGTGGACTCTCCCTGTAGAGAGTAGACAAGGATTTTTTTATTCCCATCTACCCCACAAAGGATGGAGTTTGGCGTTATGACCGTTTGTGTGGTGTTATCCCGCCATTAAGGCAGCCTAACTCCAACTTCGGGGAAGGTGCATGCAATGTTAACGTGTCTCCATAACCAACTTCCAAACTGGCCTTCTTTTTCCCGAAAGTTGGTGATGGGAATAGGGTGAACGGTGAGCAAGAGGTTATGATGCGTTCACACACGAATCCTCGGTTTATAGTCTCATTTCGAAGGACTGTGTGGGAAATGGAGTGGAATTCGAACCCGCAACCCAGGATTACCAAGATTACGATCCGGCTGCTCCTACCGACTGAGCTTATTCCGGTCCCATAAATGTGACTTATAAGTGCAACGGCCTCAACACCACAGTAAAAGTCACTAATAAAATGCGACTGACTCCACACCAAAGTACATGTGAGTAATAGAATGCGAGTTGGCATAAACACCAAATGAAAGTGCGTAATGAAATGCGAAAACATCAACGCCTAATACACGTGGCTAATGAAATGCGACTGCAGTGACACCGTAGTAAACTGTGGAGTACTGGAAATGCGACTGGCATGACCTACCGTAGTAACAGTGATAATGAAAAGGCGACTGGCATGGACACCGTATAACATTGAGTAATGAAATGCGCCTGCATGACACCTAGTAACAGTGAGTAAGGAAATGCGACTGGCATGGACACTGTAGAGAACGTAGAAATACCCAATCCTGGCCACTTCCGTCCGCCCGCAAACCTTTTTCGGGAGAAAGTAACCAGGATTTGGTGATGTCTTACGTTCTCTGACAAGTAAGAACTTCAAACATAATTTTTCCTAATCATTTTTCGCGCATACAGTCATTTTCAATACTATCATTTTTGGGGAGACAGTCACCAACTAAAACTGGCTGAGAAACGCACGAACACCCCAAATTTTAGAGGGTTTGGGGGTTTTGGGGCGGGCAGTACCCGGACGGATCCATGACCTGTAATTATGAGCCATAAGGTAGGGCGGGGGAAAACCTGCCCGTGGGCAAGGATTTTTTAAAAAATTTTCTTTTAGACAGGGGGGCCAAGGCATACTGTTTTGCTTTCACAAAATATGTTGCCACCACCACACACGCACACACCCCAAAACCCCACCCCAAAACCCACACACACACACACACACACCCCCACACAAAACCCACACACACACACACACACCACACACACCACAAATTTTTTAAAAAAAATGTGTCCCGGGTTTTTACGAAAGAAACCCCCTCACCTACGGTGGCGGCCCCTGTCTACATTGCAGGTGTGCCCCCCCCCCAAAAAAAAATATGCGCACTTATCCCCACCCCACCCCTTTCCCCCCCCGCCGCCCGGGGTTACAACATATGACATCAGCCAAAAATGCCCGCGTCGGCCCTTTTTACACCTGGCCAATCATCGAGTTAAGCGTATTTTCCGGGCCTCCTGACTGGGAAAACCCACACATTTTTTTCGCTGACAGTCAGCGAGCGGGAGGGTTTACTGTGCGGGGGTGGTTATTTTTAAAAAACCTTTTTACCGAAACGAATTGTGTTTCTTAAATTTTTGGCTTGTTGAAGGCTATTTTTGACAAAGATAAGTAGTTTAAACTTTTTTGGCTATCGAGAGTTTGGTTCGAAAGCCCCCGGCCGAAGAAAAAAAAAACCCTCACGCGTTGATTTTTGGGGGAGCTGGTTAGACGCAAAACCAGTTTTAAAAAAAAGGCGTTCTTTTCTTAAGGCGGGGGAAAAACCGGCTGACGTATGCTAAAAAACTTATATTTGAAACTTTTTGGTTCCCCCAAGAAAAAAATTTCCATTTTTGTATTGGACTTGTTTGTTTTTAAAACAGATTTGTCAGGGGCGGTGATCGTGTATTAAGATGTGATACTTTTTTTTTTTTTAAATTTCTAACCAGTTTACTGTTAATTTTCCCCTTTATCAACGAATGGCGATTTTTAATTTTCTGGCAAAAAACTAAAGGGTTGGGCAACCTTAGTACATCTACTAGTATGGGAGGGAGTGTGTGGCCGCACATCTTCTAAAAAATGCCCAAATATACAATGACGGAGTACACTACTGGCGATTAGAGCCCCAAATTTTGCTGTAACCGTAAAGCAAGTTCAAGCGCCACCAGACGTAAATCTATTTTTAGATACCGCTCACCGCTGGCCTGGCATTTTGCCCGCATTGACCGGGTAGAAAGCACCCAAGCAAATGGGGGCATAGGACCGCGATTGACCTAGAAAGCCTGCGGCCACCACTGACGTAAAATCTATTTTTGATCCGCTCCGCAGGGGCGGGTGGGTTGTTAGAGTTGGCTGCTTTTCAACATGCGCGCGAAACTGTAAACCATGCAGGCCCACCCCTGACGAAAACTATTTTTTGATACCGCCCTGCAGGACGGCGGGGGTTTTTAGAGTTGAAGCCTTGAATTTCCCCAAACACTTTTGACTTTGATAATTGCGGGATTACTGGTTTACGCTCGCTCAAACGTCCGCTTCAACTTTTTTGGGTGCCGCACCACACGCACCCCAACCCTCCCCCCCCACCCCCACCCCACGGCCCCCGCCCCCCCCCCACCCCCCCCCCCGCACGCCGCCCCCCCACCCCACCCCCTGTGTACACCACACACACCCACCCCCAATCCCCCCAAGTTCTTAATTAAATTTTTAAAATTTAAACACCCCAAGTTCTTAATTAATTTTTAATTTAAATTACTTAAGTTTTTTAAAATTCTTTATTTAAATTTTAATTAAGTTTTTGTTAGTCACCTCAAGATCATAACTAAGTCACCCTTTTAAATACAACCAAATTTTTTTAAATTACAAAAAATACGTTTTAATTTTTTTTTCTAAAAAAGCAGTGTCTAATATACACACACCCTCAAAAAACCTCATCGGAGGATGCTTGCTCTCGTTTTTGGGAAGATCTTAAGGAAGGCTACTCCGAAGCAACCGCATTTATACAAAGGGGGCTATGGAATGCTTTTATAGACCCGGTCTTTATTTTTGACTTCATCATTTTTTAATACGCCCTGAAACTATTTTTTTAAAAAAAATTTAAAATATTTTCCATTAAAATGGGTCAAAAAGAGCTTTTTTATTGGGGGGTTTTGCGGCTGGTGTCTTTTTTTGCATTTATGGCCAGATTTTTTTTTATAGCTTTTGTTTCTTTGCCATTGTGTATTATTTTAGCCGAATAACTGCCCCCAACAGCACAATGGGGCCAAAAAGGAACGTTTTTTAATTCAAATTCCTGAAGACTTTGGGGGCCCCTTTATACATGGGGGTTTTTTTAGCGGGCATGAATCAACTTGTTCTGGCGTTGGCGGGGTCCCCTGTTTTCATTGATGATATTCTGCAAAATTTAAATATTTTGTCTTTCCACTCTGCTAAATTTTTTCCTGCTTTAAACCCCCCAGGATAGGGTGCTTTTTATGGTCCCCCCCTGATTTTATTTTTTCTGCGATTTTTTGGCTTTTACTTTCCCACCGATTTATGTTTCCGGTTTTGATGATTTTCCAGCTCGCTCATTTAAGGGGAAAAAAAACTATATGATTAAAAATTATTAATCCCAATTAAGGCGAAACAAAGTTCCAAATCGTAGTATAATCACACCCAAGACTCAATACTTTGTTAAAACGGATCGCGTTAAACATACGTAAATTTGTTTAGAACAAGGGGGCAAATCTACTGACTAGTTTAGTGTCAAAAAAAGAACCGTTTGCCCCAACTTTTCACCATTCTGACCCCAGCTGCGCTTTATACCGTTATGAACTTTAAAATGTCTTGCGGCGACATCTGTTGAATCTGTTTTTATGCGAATTCAGTTCCCCAGGAAAATGTTTTGTTTCCCCACGCCAAAAAATACAGCCTTTTTGGGGAAATCTTGGGCATCAACTTGGCTTCATAATTCAGGAAGGTTTAGGCTGCCTTTTACTTAGTGATCATCCTGTTCAGTTTTTAATAAATTTTTTTTATAAAAAAGACACCGAAAAAAAATGTTACCAACCTTGTATACCCTTCTGTGTTATTGGGGGACAAGGGAGGTACTCCAAACTTGGTAAAACCCGTTAAAAAATTAAACCAGCAATCTTGGGAAACAGACTTTGGGGGTTTACAAAGCGATTCATTGTTTCAGCTTCGTTTTTTACGAAAGATTTTTTAGTTAAGCAAGGAATAATTTCCGGACAATATAAATATTAAAAAAAAATACATTTATAAAAAAATGGCTTCACCCAATAAGATAGGGGGCGCTGGGTGAATGCCTTGCTTTTTGGAAGTAATTTCGCATTTGAAACTGCGGAGAGGCGAGAGAAAAAGCCCTAAAAAACTTGGGGAACTACGCGCACAAGACGCCTATGAAAAGCAGAGACTTGAGCAGTTAGATTTTATTAATGACACACTGAAAAACAGGGGCATGCAGCTTACACATTTAAAAATGTTGATCAAGCAATAAAACAATATTATCTTGTAACAGGCAAACCAATCGAGACATTGCCCCCACCAAAATTCAGTGACTTTTATCAACCATCAGAAAAACAAAAGATGCAAGAAATAGGGTTTATTGTCGTTGGTATGACCGTCGTGTATTTTGTTGCACATAATATTGGCTGAATAAAAATGAACAAAATCTATTATTCGCCCAAAGGATATTGGAAGGGCATCACAGCAATTAAAAAGCTAAGCCAAGCAGCGGGAGTCAGTGAACAAACAGCAAAAGAATGGTTATCTAAACAAGCGATTTGGCAAATTTATTTACCTGCGCCCAAACGAATACAGAGACCACACTTTGTGAATACAATACCGAACGACACTCATCAAATGGATCTTCTATATTTACCCTCTGATAGGATAGACGAAAAAGATTTAAGTACGCACTCACAGTCATTGACATAGCTTCAAGGTACAAAGATGCAGAACCATTAACACAAAAGAGTGCTTCTGCTGTTGCTGTTGCCATACACTGATATACCACGAGGCCCGCTAACTTACCCTCGCATGATTCAAGTTGATGATGGAAAAAAATTTAAAGGGCCCAAGTGAATCAATTATTGTTAAAACACAGAGTTACCATCAAAAGAGGCATTCCAGGAGTTCACAGATCACAGGCTTTAGTTGAAAACTTTAACAAACAGTTAGCCGAAAGACTTTTTCCTACCAGTATCACAGAGAGCTGATTGACAATTCTCGCAACACAGAATGGTAGAAGACTGCCCTCAGTTTTGCGCGCAATGAATAATGAAGAATTTAAAGGCCTAAAACCAGTACAAGCAATCAAAGAAAAACAATAAATGTTGCTGAAGGAGAGTCTTCATCAGCAAACTATTACCATTTGATTGAAAGTAAGGTACCTTTATTTACCGGGAAGCAGAAGGGGACACTCGCATCAGGCAACCGATCCAATTGGAGTGTTGACCCGTACGAAATAAAAGAATTGTAAAAATGAATCCGCCCGTGTATTATTTACGAGAAACTGACACACAAAACAACCACTCCTCAAAGATCTTTTGTGAAGGAAGAACTGCAGATAATCCCGCCGGGCACAGTTCCGCTTTAATTAATTTAACGGTTCTCCAGTGCCCGATTGCATATGAAAACTCTGGATTAACAAACACACGTTTTGTGTTTGTTCTATCTAACGACTTCTTTGTTACAACAGTTGTGTTGATCTCATGTAGATTAGATCGCAGTTTTTTTTCGTTGTCATGATGAAAAGTCTTATTGCCAAACAATGCTTCTTTGTGTATTGTCATGTGATATGTTATGACTGCACAACACTGCGGGATATTCCTTTTGCTTCTTAATGATTTTCTCCTGCTCGAAATACTGTACATTTTTGACCTTAACCCCACATACTCCTTGATCACCTTTCCAGATAATTCATCCTTCATCTTTCCTAAACCTTCTTATTAACGGATGAATGCAAAGCGAATCTTTAGGGTAATCAGATGTGTCGTACCACCCCCGCATGCCCTTTAGCTACTTCGGTTTCCATGTCTTTATAGATGTCTTCAGTAGGGATATCTATAACAAAACTATCTGTATCTGTGTAAAGTACTCTGGACTCTGGATACGAAGGTTTAAAGTAGTCATAAAGAAACTCTAAACATCAAAAGCTTTGATAATTCTAAAACGGTAAACCAATAAATACAGTTTGTCCAATTTGACTTTCTTTTTTTTCATCATTATGCCAAAAAGCTGATCATGAAATCTTCTGAAGTCCTGATAATTAGGTTTTGAAGTCAGCTTAATTGCTTCGTTCTCTTTGGTGACCAATCTGACATCTTTGCGCTTGTGCGGATTCTCCATAGTCTTTCCAAAACAGCTGTTGTTCATCAGCTTGAAAAAGTCTTTTTCTGAAGCATCTGTGGATTTGGTTCTGAGATCAGTGTTCTTCATGATGTATGGTTTCATGAACTGTTCTTGATCAAAAGCAAATATGCGATGAACAGCTGTCAACTTCAACCCATGTCTTAAATATAATTGTAGAAGTCTGTAATGGCAGACATAATTTTTTTTGCCTCGAAGATTTAGGCACAAGTTTAGGTGGTTCTCTTGGATCCATCTTTAGACTTTCTGCTGCTAATGGATAGTCATTATGGAGGTCATGGAGTTCATGAGGATATTCTAAGTCAACTTCTAGAATGAAACCACGCTGTTGATCAGGCGCCAAACTGCTCAACCACTTTAATGCCTTTTGAATATTTTTTCGGATCGCCGCCTGCGTACATTTTAAAGTTGCGTAATGGAAGCGATTGCGCCATAGCCCATCCATACAGATTGTTTGCATCTAAATACATGAGATAGTTAGACCTTTTACTCGGATCATAGTCGTCCAGTATTTGTTGTTTGCTTTACAGTAATGATGCGACGCCATACTAATTCCCCACGCAATCCGTTTTCCAATCATCTGAATCATTGGCAGGTCAGACAATAAATCAATCTGTACTCCAGTAAACTTTAAGAAAGCGTCCCAGCTCATCCCGGGCGCAGAAATATAATGCGCAGGATCCAGGCTATAATGTTTCATGCAGGTCTTTCTATAATTTTCAAAGACGTCCGCCAACAAACATACATCTGCCCTTAAATATGAATCATGATAGTCTCCCATCGTTTACAATCTAACTTTGCCAAGCATCTTGAGCATGCTGGTAATCAGAATCGCTGATGTCCTTTCCTCTAAGACTAGAAAAGAACGCGCCTTTAGGTGGAAGTGTATCTTCATCAAACCTTTCCCAACTGTTCATGTACTCATAAGGGTAAACGCCCTTTCTAACAAGAGTTGGGTCAAAATATTCTTCTGTTATTGGGCAGGACTTTAAGGACATGGCCAGTGACTCTAATGATCCCATCATGTGTTGCATAGAGTCATAAAAAGACATGTTATTTAGATTAAAGCACATGTACTTTTCTGATGACTGTGCAATGCATGCTACCCTGAAGGCGTTGGTTACTGCTTGCAATATAAGATGAGAGTCGTAACCTCGCAAGTTATGAAAGAAGATGGGCAGCTTCCATGTCTTAGGATCAAACTTTAGTTGAAGATTGCATTTGTTGTGCGCAGCTCCTCTGAACTTTCCGCTAATGTGATCATGGTCTCTTACTGTTGGATTCGCTGCGTTTGATGAGAGGCCTAAACCACAAATCCAACAGTGAGTGGCTGAGGCATACTGTTGTTGGTCTTCAGGAGTCATCATGATTTCAGATAAATTCAGATTATTAGAACAATCATTACGCACTTGCTGCATGCCCTGTAAAAATCTTCTAGCCGCATCTGGTCCTCTGTATAATTCTGGCCTTGAATGAGCGCCATCCGACCTAACAACAATGAAAGCAAATGAACAAATCTGATGATTACTCATTAAGACTGTTTTTCGAAGTTTTTGTGGCGCTGGCCCTTCATAAGGAACAATGAGTGATTCGAAGTCTGCGTAAACTACGTATGGAGAATGTTGCAGTTTTTTTCCAGTTCTTAAAACTAACTTTAGATCCAGGTGGGGGCGTAATTAGTTCTGTATTACAATCTACAGAACTTTTACAATGTTTCTTATGTTCGCTCGCGGCTTGCACAGATGGCATTCTTGTTAAACATTTTCTGCAGAATTCTTGTTTGTGCCCATCTTTTGAAGTATGCTGCATTAGTTTACTCATTGTTCGTATCAATGTGTAATGTGGCAGCCCCGCTGGTGAAAACATTAGTAGTAAGTCAACATGATTTTTGTCTGGCTCGCCAATCGTTGGACTGTTCTTGGACACTTTAATCGGCTGTAGATTTTTTTTCCTCATCCCATGTGTAGATATTGACAGTTATTGGTTTGTTTTGTTCTTCAAACTGATCAATTTGATCTACACTAACAGGAAAGGATATTCCATTGAAGTTAAGATCTTTGGTGTATTGCCGATAGTTAGACACTCTCTCTGCGTGGTCGCGGACATGATGCAGCCTTGCAAGAACGCACCACATGAAACATTTGTCGTCTGAATTCTTTATGTTTAAAACTGCTCTCTTTAAAACCAACTCCCGAGGTAGCGGAATGTAAGCCTTGCCTACAATCGGTGCACACTTAGCCTGTTTTAATCTAATCTCTAAGACTTCGCCCTCTGACAACCCCCAGGGGAAAAAAAAGCCTCTCATTTTTAACTTCTCAGCGGCAGCGTCAAACTGTGTAAGCGTTCGTCTGCCCAAACCGGTTAAGTCATAAGGAAAGTATAGTCTTGTTTAGTCCGAGACCCAACCTTCGTAGATTTTCTTCATTTATTGTTATATAGTCGATTAAACAGCAACATTACTTTTAACCGGCGATTGGGTTGGACTTGGACTGAGAAATTACATGAACAACACGTGCTGTACTTTTTGTTGGGTTCAATGACTTCTAATTCAATATCATTCAGTCTCTTGAGAAAACGCTCTCTCTCTGAGCATTCCTTCAAACTTTTCGTCTGTCCTTCATATATCTTAGCCATGGCGGTCTTGCTTTTCTAATCCCAAAATATTTATTTAATTAAAAAAAAAATACTTAATCAGAACCAATATCAACCGTCTTTTTTGCGCTTGGACTCAGTAAACAAAAGATAAACTCCCGTTGGGCGTGTTAATGTGGAGCTGTTAGAACAAGTTTAATGTCTCGTTACTTTTTTTATTAAGCATCTCATTTTTTATCTGCTCGGCTCTGGCTGTTGAAAAAACTTGCCTCGCCTTTCATTGAAGTCAAACGTTTTGTCTTTTTAGTCATCAAAAGCGCCTGTAAACGATTAAATTCTTCATCCGTGATGTTTGAGTCACTACCTTTAATTTATTGTCATTTAAACGAACTAAGTTATGCCGTATTAGTTGGAACCATACGGTGTGCCGGTGTGGGAGTTTTTTAATTTTTTGCCACCGCACTTACAGCAAGGAACACAGACAGAGAAGCTAAAGACAAACCCCTAGAGTAAAGGTGCCGGTGCGCCTATGCCCGTTTGCGTTATCCTAAGATACCCACACTCGTTCCTGCGGATAGGGCGATTATAGCGATGCTCCTGTATTGACATATGTAACAGCATTAAAGGCCAGCAGAATACCTTCGTTTGGTTGTGCTGTATTTTGAAAGGTCGCTTTGCTCTAGTTTTTTGTTGCATTGCGTAATGTTTGTTATCTGAAGGCTTGTAGTCAGTTGCTACTATCTGCTTCTCCTTGTCGGCGCTGTAGGCACATTTGGATTTAATGTTTAACAGACATCTTTTTATAAAATAAAAAATAATTTAGTATTGTATATCTTTTAATTCTGTTAGTTTCCAATATTCAGCTGCGCATCATAAATAAAAACAAAGGTAACATTAAGCGTTTATCGGCTTCTTCTTCATTATCAATTTGAATGTGTTATTACGTCTCTCACAGTTCTCACTCACCGCTTCCTTGTAACTGATTACCTCCGTTGACACCTTAGTCAATCCATAAAACCGTAGTTTGTTGTTAAATAATCATCAATCTTTCACTGTGATGGTGTAGATCTTTAGCCACAAGGTCAACTGTTGATTTCTACCACTCCCACCTCCAAAAAACAGTTTTCTTAATTTCATCAAAATTTGCTGAATAAGGTATAAGCCCGCTAGCATAGATTTGGTTAGGACTGCCCTCAATCGAGCATTGTACTTTCGTTATTTTTGGATTAAAAAACTGCACTTCCTCCTATTGAATGATCTTCATCTTCACACAGCAATAAAATACCTGAAGCGATCTTGGCTGATCGCTACAACTAAAATTCATATAGTGTCTGCCCTGCTTCTAGGATATGTTGTATGAATGATCACTCTTTCGTAATATTGTGCTAATTTTGACTGATATTGTTGTTTCATTCAGCCTGCCGAAATTTAGGTTTGCTATCAACGTCAAACTCTAACGAGATGTCCAAAATGCTGTAACTTTTTGCTTCGAGTGTCTGATGTTTTTTTTTGAAACCCTTGTATTCAATTAAAAGTTAGTGTTCATAGACAATCTGTCTTTTAATGGCCCCTAAAAGTATGGCGCATGCGCTTTAAACAACTACTAAATCTAAGGAATGGAAAAGCGATTCCAAACGCGAAAAATTTAGCAGCCTCATACTTTTGCCGTCTTTAGTGATCTGCGGCAACCTATTCTATGTTTTAGTGCTTCTCATTTTCTAATTCTTGAACGCAATAGTCAGCCCTTTCAGTCCCCGGTAGCCTAGATCAAATCGGTTTAAAAATATGTCCTGCATTGTGAAAAGAAATATTTCTTTGCTCCTCAAGTTTTTTTAGAAATTTTCTTTAACGATTGCCCGCCCCAGATTCTGTACAACTGTCCGGTTTGGTCTGTTGTTGCATCGAGCGCTATTTTGAAAGTAAGACCGCAGAGCCTGGCCAATCACGTCATTTGCTCCTAGTCCTAAATTTGACAGTAAGAATTAATCTGCATCAATAGTAGATGGATAATTGAACAGTAATATCCCGCTATTTCCCTTCTCGCCAAAGGGTTCGTTCAAGTCTTCTATGCGGGTCCAAGAATCAGCCATGTGCTTGTGACATTTTTTTTTTTATAAACAAACTAAATAATTAATTAATTAATTAAAACCATGGCTGGCATTGTAGATGCAGAAGAGTTATGATGTTTTTGATCTTGGAGTCGACACATGAGTGAATTGAATCCCTTTGACACAGCAAAGGCTCAAACGCCTCCTCTATGCGGCGTGAATTTACAAAAGTACGGTCGAATCATCTTTAAACAAAAGTTTTTTAGCCAAGAACCTCCCGAATTTAATAGGACCCAATTGATTATTTGAATTAGAAGATGGTCATTTGTCTTGAAAACGACCAAGGGCAACTTGTCGCTTACAACTAAACAGACCCATCAAAGTTTTTAGCCAAGAGTAACAATTATACAAAGACTCAGTGTGAAAGATCAACAATCGCCTTGGTCGTTGTTAGTCGAAATTAAGGGCGTAGGCATTTTCTAAACTTCAAAACACACTGCAAGGAACTCCCAACAGCTAACCAAATACAAAACATGGACTTGAAGAATTAAATCATCGCAGATGAAATAATATAATGCAATAGAAGCAGAAACCAGTTTTTCAAGAAGAAACAGCATTAAAGACATACACGACTCACCGCTACCCATGAAGAAATAACCGGCCTTGATCATGCTTTACGTACCATTAGAGGCGAATTAACAAACAATTTAGCAAAACTAGGTGAACGAGATGACTTATAAAAAGAGAAAAAGAAAAATACTCGATTGAGGCTAGATGACGCCAACTTAGGGCATGAATAATAAAGAAAGAATAACCCAAATACTAAAATATCTGAACAAGAGAGAGCGGCAAAGAACTAGAAGCGCTGACTACTAACCGATACCAATTACGAACTCCAAGTGAATAGAATAAGAGAAACATCGAAAAAAAGTTATATGAATACACAACACTAGCAGAACGATAAAAAACACTGTTTAGAGAGCAAGGCGTCACATTAGCAAGCGTTATAACGCCTTAGGATTTGCATAATACACTGGTGTTGGCTATTACAGGCGCGGGTGGCCAAATTCATACCTCCGCCGCCCCATCGCCTCCACCGATAAATCATGGTAAAAAAACAACTTGGTCACTTGCGAGTTTATAAAAGAATTAGCCATAAAGCCGTAACGCTTTACCTGGTAAATTAAACAGTATTGTTAGACTGCTTTTTGTCTACTGCAAGCAAAGTAGTTGCTTTAATATGGCCAAGCACTTATGTGCATTACTCTCTTAATTGGGTAAATAATTAGTAAGATAAAGACCAGTAAATCCTATGCCAGTTTAACCAAACAACGCTGTTCTTTTTCATATTCATGGTCATCGCGACAGAGTCCCGAGCTTTCTGAGTCGTCAAATGACTTTGGGGGTTTTGGACTTCGGGATGGATGACTGAATCTTTGGGTGTTCCTTTTATGTGTAATATTACTGGCTCAGAAGTTATGTCTTTTTTACCAACCTTCTGTCATTGCCTGCTATACAGAATTTCATTATTATAGTTTATTATTGTAACCTATCTGGAGTCTGAGGTCCATAAGCCAGCATGTATAAACCATGCCAACAGCAAAGTCTACTTTCGATCTGCGTAGTTTAAAACATTGTTACCTTTGAATACTTGAAGGTAAAGTCAACTGTAGAATTAATGGCGTCCTCTACTACATTTGCATAAGTATTTTTTTGTCGCAAAGCCCAGTAAAGGATCAGTTATGCTTGATCTGCCTTGCTTGCGAACCTACTAACACCAAACTAATCGAATAGAGTCGTTTATTCGTTCTATTCCCGCCATAGTTGGCCCTAGAAGTTCTAAGATAAATGTGTTTCATGCTGTTTATATGCTCTTGCTGTAGGGGACCCGGGCTCACAGTGGTGCCAAAAAAGAAAGATTTGAAAGGAGGCTGCAAGTCATAGTTATACTTTTTCTGTGCGTGCCCCGAAAATAAAGGTCGTCCTAGGCCATGGATTTAAGATCCAAGCGTTTGTCTAAAGCCTGTCGTGATGTTAATATTGAATTCGGTACAGATCCTTTTAAAGCCTTCATGTCTATTATGTTGCTGAGTGGATTAAACGGTTTTGTCATTTGTAATGAGCTTGCAATTCAGTCAAAATACGCCTGGAAGGTGTATTAGAAATGAAAATCTGTACACTGACCTCACCAAAAGGGGGGGGGATCATGGTGGATCTAATGATCACATACGACACTCCACACCCAGTAGATGGCGCAAAACTCAGCTAAGTTTTAACTGTTCTGATAAAACGCATCGGAAGGAACTAAAACCCACTCTTTCTGATGTGGTCCGTTTTCATAGGGGGTTTAAGATAGCTCTTTGAATTGGATACTCACCTTTTATGATAGTGGCGTCTGGGCCACTGCATTGTCAAAGTATCAGTTTGCTATATTTTTAAGAGTGAGTTGCGCCCAAACAGAATATTTTGCGCCAGATATTTGAAATGCACTCAGTTTATTTCGTTTAAAAAAATGTTTGTAACAATAAACAACCCAAGACCGCCCCTTCGTTTTTAGAACATGCTATTGATAACGAATGCGAGCCAAAATGGTTGGCACTTCATGAAATTATTTTTACAAAGTCGTATGGTTAATATAATGAGAGTCCAGGAAAATAATAAGATTAAAAAAAAATTGATAATGCAAACATTAGTTTAGCCATTAACAATAGGCTGATGGTTAATGACGGGGGAGATAGTTATAAGCAATGAGTAAACTTCGACATTCTCTCAAACTTAACAATGCGAATCTAAAAATAATGTTAACATTCAAGCCTGAAGTAAAGTAGGTTACTATTTGATAATGAGCTAGCTAAATTGTTAGGCTTTACAGCTAACAATTATATATTAGAGTACACCACCAAAACTACTTATGAGGGGATAGTCCGCTCGATCTTGCATTACATTCATTACTCTATGATCATTTGATGACTGACACTGATGAAAACTTATTGACGAAGCCCTCAACTGTTTAGAGCTCTTCCATCTGAAAACGGCATTTGCCTGATTATGAAATTATACAATCCCTAATTTTACAGTTTAAAAAAAAGATTAGTTTGTGGGAGGGTTGGATCATGTAATATAAAAATCAAAGACAAAGCGGGAAAGTTGTGAAATTTGAAAACCGCACATTGTTTTGGAAATAAAATAATACCTACTCTAAAAAATAATGTCGCGTGGGCCAAAGAAACCAGAGTTACATTAGCGCCTGTGAGGTGGAATTAACTTAGAATAAAAAGACTTGCGCAGACGTGCGTCTTTGAACAGATCGGTGAGATAGGCTCTGTATGGTTTAGAGTACACTAAAATGTGATTATAAACGCAAAGAGGTGGCGACCGCAAAAAGTTTCTAAACTTAGAACAGCTGAGCTGCGCAATTCTAGAGGCAAATAATGTTGGCCATTAGAATATATAAATATTTCGAAAACTGACCTCAAATGGCACTTGAACCATATTTAGAATGGGACCATAAAAAATTTGAATTCATAAGCCCATTTTTTCATATTTTGAGCCGTCAAAAAAGTTTCAGAAAAAGCATTCAACTCGGCCCTTTACTTGTAAGTCATATGCCGGACGACAAAGTCGGGAACGAAATTTGAAATAACGCCTATGGAAAAAGCAGTACATCCTCCACAAAAAGAAACGTTGTAAATAAATGCTCTACAAAATTACAGTTCTTTCTCAAGCAGAAAATTAGAGACACGTTCACAATGATATTTGAAATTTCTGCTTTAAAGATGTGGAGAAGGATGGGGTTGTGGGCGTAGTGATGACCTTATAAAAAGGAATTAAATATAGCTGGCAAAACTTAGACGGTTAAACGTCTTAACGTTGTTGTCGTCGTTCAATCACAATGTGAGGATATTAAAGATCATAACAACGAAGCAACAAAATCATTGTTGACTAAATAGAACAATCTTACCGAACTGAATTGGATTAATCTTACCCATAGTAGGCCTCGTAGGGTTTTATTATAACTGAACAGTTTTTGACGAGAGTATGATAAAAATAATAACTGGATTAGATTAAATCTGTTATAAAACTATGGAGCAGTTTAAACTTTATAACAAAAACTCCTCATTGCTCATTGATTTGTGGGCAGACTGGTTGTGGAAAAAACAATATTTATCCTCGACCTGTTACAAACAGTTTATCGTTATAATTTTAATCATATTGTGGTTTTCTGTCCAACACTTAAATGGAACAAAGCATATCATGATAGAAGGTTTATATGGACAGATGATGACATATATTTAGTTGAACCCAGCAATAAACTGAGTGAGTGTTTAGAACAGTTTTATAGACTGTTTGAAGGAACGCAAACACTATTTATTATAGATGACTGTTCGGCAGAAAGAGACATAGTTAAAAAGAAAACACTTTGTCGAAACTAGCTTTCAGCGGAAGACATGCTAGGATAAGTGTGTGGATTTTATGCCAGAATATAACTCGGTTTTAAAAGATTTAGAGAACAGTTAAAGACTGTAGTTTTATTTCACATGAAAGACAAAGACTCATTTGAAGAATGTTTGCGTGAAAATGATGTTATTGAAAATGACCAGGAAAAACACAGGATTAAACAAAAACTGAAATCTGAAAAGTTTAGTAAATTAGTATTGAAAACGGATAACCCTACACAGTATGTTTGTTTGTAGATAATCGTTATTTTTGGTTATTGAAGTCTTACTTGTCAGAGAACGGGGAAATACCAATCCTGGGTTACTTTCGCCCGAAAATGGGTGAGGGCGGAAGGGGCCCAGGATTGGTATTTCCCCGTTCTCTACTGTAGTAACAGTGAGTAATGAAATGCGACTGGCATGAACACTGTAGTAACAGTGAGTAATGAAATGCGACTGGCATGGACACCGTAGTAACGGTGAGTAATGAAATGCGACTGGCATGGACACTGTAGTAACGGTGAGTAATGAAATGCGACTGGCATGGACACTGTAGTAACAGTGAGTAATGAAATGCGACTGGCATGGACACTGTAGTACGGTGAGTAATGAAATGCGACTGGCATGGACACTGTAGTAACAGTGAGTAATGAAATGCGACTGGCATGGACACTGTAGTAACGGTGAGTAATGAAATGCGACTGGCAATGGACACCGTAGTAACAGTGAGTAATGAAATGCGACTGGCATGAACACCGTAGTAACAGTGAGTAATGAAATGCGACTGGCATGGACACTGTAGTAACAGTGAGTAATGAAATGCGACTGGCATGGACACTGTAGTAACGGTGAGTAATGAAATGCGACTGGCATGAACAGTTGTAACAGTGAGTAATGAAATGCGACTGGCATGAACACCGTAGTAACAGTGAGTAATGAAATGCGACTGGCATGAACACCGTAGTAACAGGTAATGAAAGCACTGTGTAACAGGTAATGAATGCGACTGGCATGGAACACTGTAGTAACAGTGAGTAATGAAATGCGGATGGCATGAACACGTGAGTAACAGTGAGTAATAATAGATATGCAT
>JAFLJL010002268.1:58341-61625 GCA_018398815.1 Conus ventricosus | reverse complement strand
TACAGAAAGACAAGCACACAGAAAGACAATGAGAGAGAGGAGAGAGAGAGAGAGAGAGAGGAGAGAAGAGAGGAGAGAGAGAGAGAGAGGAGAGAGAGGGAGGGAGAGAGAAGGAGAGTGGGAGAGAGAGAGAGAGAGGGGGGAGGTAGGGAGAAAGAGACAGAGATAGAGAGAGACAGACACACAGAAAGACTGACAACGAGATAGAGATGCACTCGAACACACACACACACACACAGACACACACACACACACACACACACACACACACACACACACACACACACACACACAAATATATATATATATATATATATATATGGAGAGAGAGAGAGAGAGAGAGAGAGAGAGAGAGAGAGAGAGAGACAGACAGACAGACAGACAGAACGACAAGACCCAACTAAGCAAGAGACAGGCTGCACTTCCGCCACCATCCCCCCCCCCCCCCCCCCCATCCCCCCCGAGCTGGGGAGAAAGGGAGATAATCTCCTCTTCGGTCTCAGCGAAGGGGACACAACCCACGGGCCGAATCGTGACCGCCCCAGGACTCGGTGAGCGAGTGAGGCGATTAACGTGACGCTGTTGGTAGATCTCCGCAGAGTCGTTAGTGACACGGCAGACGGTCGTCTTCTATCATCATCAGCATCATCATCATCGCCATCATCATCATCATCATCATCATCATCATCATCATCATCATCATCATCGTCATCGTCATTGTCATCATCATCACTGTCATCGCTATCACCATCGTCCAAAATAATAGGGACTCTTCTTGACAATAGTTACGTAACGCATATCATGTGCCTTGTAGTTTCCACAAATACAGGGATGCGTTCACGTTTGACGTTGATGACAGAGAAGAAAGCTTCATAAATGCACACGCACGCGCGCGTTTGCGGACATACACGCACGCGTCAGCGAGCACTCTCTCTCTCTCTCTCTCTCTCTCTCTCTCTCTCTCCTCTCATTAACATTGCTTATGAAGACTCAATGTCACATTTCCCACACGCACACACACACAACGAACGCTCTCTCTCTGTCTCTGTCTCTCTCTCTCGCACAAATACACGCGCGCACGCGCTCACACACACACACACACACACACACACACACACACGCGCGCGCGCGCGCACACACACACACAGACACACACACACACACACACACACACACACACACACACACACACACACACTTACCCATTCATTATCCACCCAACCATCAGTCTATCCACAGGCCTCATCTGAATCGCAACAACGCTATCTATCCGAAACTTTCATTCACCTTCCCACGTACACCTCCCCAACCCACCCCCACTCCCACCTCCCCAATATCCTCCACGGACACCACTCCAGCCATGCATCCGAACCCTGATGTCGTTGACCTGGAGCTTCTCAGAGTGGGGGTGTGGACACTTACATATCCATCCATCCACCCATCTATCGGCCCGTTCACCCATCCATCCATCCATCTATCAGGCCATCCCTCCATTCATCTATCCATTTGTCTATCAGGCCATCCCTCCATTCATCTATCCATCTGTCTATCCGTCAATCAGTCCTTCATCTATCCGTCCATCCATCCACTCACCCACCCATCCATCCATCCATCCATCCATTTATCCGTCCATCCATCCATCTGTACATCTATCTGTCCCTCCATCCCTCCATCCATCCATCCGTCCATCCATCCATCCATCCATCCATCCATCTCATATTCGTCGATCTATAAATCTGTCCGTCCATCCATCTATCACTCACCGTCAATCCATCCTACCCATCTATCCGTCCATCCATCCATCTATCTATCCACCTATCCGTCCATCCATCTATATTCGTCTATCCATAAATCTGTCCGTCCATCATTCGTCCATCCGTCAAACTATCCGTCTATCCATCCATCTACACGCCCATCCATCCACCACCCATCCATCGGCCCGTAATCCATCCATGTATCCGTCCATCCTTCCATCCATCTATCGGTCTCGTATTTGTCTATCTTTTTATCCGTCCATCTACTCGCCAATCTTCATCCATTGATTCAACCATCATCCATCTATCGGCCCAATATCCGTCCACCCATCCACCCACCCATGCATCCATCCGTCCATCCATCCATCCATCCATCCATGCACCAACCGCCACACCCACCCAATCATCCATCCATCCATTCACCCGTCCATCCATCCAACCACCCACCCACCCATCCAACCACCACCCACCCACTCATACACACCTATCCATCCATCCACCCACCATCAATCCTTCCATCCATCCATCCACCCACCCACCCACTCATACACACCCATCCATTTATCCATCCACCCACCACCCATCCATCCTTCACCATCCCACCACCCACCATCCATCCTTCCATCCATCCACCCACCCATCCATCCTTCCATCCACCCACCCACCCATCCATTCATCATCCATCATCCTTCCATCCATCCACCCACCCATCCATCTTCCATCCATCCATCCATCCATCCACCCACCATCCATCCATCCATCCACCCACCCACCCACCCATCCATCCTTCCATCCATCCACCCACCCATCCATCCTTCCATCCATCCATCCACCCATCCATCCACCCACCCATACACCCACCCATCCATCCTTCCATCCACCCATCACCCATCCATCCACCCACCCATACACCCACCCATCCATCCTTCCATCCATCCATCCACCCACCCATACACCCACCCATCCATCCTTCCATCCATCCATCCACCCATCCACCCATCCTTCCATCCATCCACCCATCCATCCTTCCATCCATCCAACCACCCATCCACCATCCTTCCATCCATCCACCCACCCATACACCCCCCATCCATCCTTCCATCCATCCATCCACCCACCCATCCATCCTTCCATCCATCCATCCATCATCCATCCACCACCCATACACCCACCCATCCATCTTCCATCCATCCATCCACCCACCCATCCATCCTTCCATCCACCCATCCATCCATCCATCCACCCACACCATCCACCCACCCATCCATCCATTCCACCCACCACCATCCACCCACCCACCCACCCCACCCATCCATCCACCCATCCCATCCATCCATCCATCCATCCACCCACACCCACCCACCCATCCACCCACCCATCCATCCACCCACCCATCCACCCACCCATCCATCACCCACCCATCCATCCTTCCACCCACCCATCCACCACCCATCCATCCACCCACCCATCCCACCCACCCTTTCCACCCATCCAATCCATCCAGCCCACCATCCATCCATCCACCCATCC
>JAFLJL010002268.1:38341-50841 GCA_018398815.1 Conus ventricosus | reverse complement strand
ACGCTGCAGTGGGCAGTGTGTGTGTGGTGTGGGGGGGGGGGGGGGGGGATAGGGAGGTGAGGTGGGCAGAGTGAGGTGTGGGCCGGCGGAGGGGGGGGGGGGGGGGACCCGCGGAAGGGGGGATGGAAGTGGGAAGGGGGGGGGGGGGGGTGCGTGATCATCGTGGTCAGACTGGGGGAGAGAAGGGATGGGTGGGTGTGAACAGTGATTAAGGATGGAGAAGAGATAAATAAATAAATAACTAGACATACACACAAACTGTTAAACACATTGATTTATGAGATATTTCGTTGGTCAGACAATTTTCCCTCCACGTTCGTATAACTTGGAGGTCCAGCAAACTATAATTGTGTGTGTGGTGTGTGTGTGTGTGTGTGTGTGTGTGTGTGTGTGTGTGTGTGTGTGTGTGTGTGTGTGTGGGTCCCGACTTAGCGGCCTATTTCTCAACAACTACTGCTTTTGAAAAGTGGATATTCTTTATCAGCATGTCAGACTGCATACACCCATCAATTTTGGTCAAAATTGCTCAAAAAAAAAAAAAAAAAACCCAACGGTTTTTTAACGGTCAGTCACTGTGCATTGTTCTGAAAATTTAATACAATCAATCGGACCTGACTTCCAGATCATGCGCCAAATTTGCACGTCATTTCTAGAAATAACTGTCCCACGGACAGTGAGATTGTAGGACAGCCTATCCGTGTTCACTAGTATTGGGACCTAATGGTACGGGGACGCAATGGCACGTAATTGTATTGGGACCTAATGGTATTGGGACGCAATGGTATTGGGACGCAATGGTACTGGGACGTAATGGTATTGGGACGTAATGGTACTGGGACGCAATGGTACTGGGACGTAATGGTACTGGGACGTATCGACATGTTCCGCTCAGACCAGGCAGCACTGTGACACTGCTGAAGTGACTCATCAACAGTGCCCTGTCTCCTCTCGCCTGTTGCCTCAAAGACGACCAACTCATTCGTCGTGGACTGCCGATGCTGAGGTGAGCATTGGACTGTGTGATGGGGCTATGTCAACGGTGAATATGCAGGAGTGGAGATGTGGTGGGGATGTGGTGGGGATGGTGGGGGATTTGATGGTGGGGGATGTGTTGGGGATGTGGTGGGGATGTGGTGGGGACGTGGTGGGGACGTGGTGGGAATGGCGGTGGATGTGGTGGGGATGGTGGGGGATGTGATGGTGGGGGATGTGGTGGGGATGTGGTGGGGATGTGGTGGGGATGGCGGTGGATGTGGTGTGGATGTGGTGTGGATGTGGTGGGGATGTGGTGGCGAGGGTGGGGATGTGGTGGCGATGGGGTGGGGATGTGGTGGGAATGTGGTGGGGATGTGGTGGGGATGTGGTGGGAATGTGGTGGGGATGTGGCGGGGATGGGTGGGGATGTGGTGGGGATGTGGTGGGGATGGGTGGGGATGTGGTGGCGATGGGTGGCAGGAACAGACTGTAAGAGGAGTGGTGCTACGGGGCTGGGTAGGAGGAAGAAGGCGGAAAGGGAGATGGGAGGGAGGGTATGTGTGTGTGTGTCACGGAACAGAAGAGACAGTGACACAGATCCAGTGAAAAGGAGTGCTGCAGAATGCTTCCAAATCTTCAGAACCTCGAATGCTGAAGTATCGCGCTGAGGTGTCTCACACTGCGCTTTGCTGTATCAAATCATGTCTTATCATTCTGCTCTGCCTCGCACAGTAAGACTGTTGACATGTTCAACATTATCGTTAGAACAGACATGTTTGTCTCTTCGTGGGACATGTTAAACTGCTATTCCCACTGGACAGAAGCAGTCGTTCTCATGACTGAACCTGTCTGTGTGTTGGTCTGGGCTTTCACTCTGTACGTCTGTGTCCCGTTCGCTCACACAGGTAACTGTGCACTTTGGGGCGAGAGAGAGAGAGAGAGAGAGAGAGAGAGAGAGAGAGAGAGAGAGAGAGAGAGAGAGAGAGCAGACAGACAGACAGAGAGACAGAGAGAGAGAGAGAGAGAGAGAGAGAGAGGAGAGAGAGAGAGAGAGAGAATCGTTCAATTGCCTGGTCTGCCCTCTTAGGTAACTACGTATGTCATGTTCATGTTCATGTTGTACGCTGGTCAGCGAGGGCGGCCTCATGCCTGCACGTAGCTTTTGGTCAAGCGTGAACCCACTGTGCGTGTGCTTCCAAGCTGACAGTTGGACACTTTGAGCAGCGAAGTGTGGGGGTGGACGGACATTCAATCTGTGAACAGGAGGCAGGCAGAGATCAGATCAACAGGAAGCAGTGAATGCCTTCAATGTACGCAACGGAGTTCCAATTAGGGAAAGGAGGAGACACTGATCCTGTGTCTTCTATATTCTTTGTTTGGGGTTTCCTTCCAGACCTACGTCGTGAGCGCGCGCGCACGCACCCGCACATGCGCGCGCGCACACACACACACACACACACACACACACACACACACACACACACACCTCTCTCTCTCTCTCACTCACACACACACACACACACACACACACACCACACACACACACACACACACTTCTTTCAGCATCTGTTACTTTTAGACGGATCGTGTGATCAGATCTAGTTATGTAACCATTGCACTGACGGAAAGTACTGCTCTCATGACAAAGTGAAAACCGTCATTTTCATCGTTGTTTTTTCTTTTTTTTCTGCCTTTAACAAATACTATTGCGTACAATTTGAAAACGGTGTAGCCTAAATATTTGACGCTCTCGGGATTGCGTTTCATGCTAAAGACAGACCGACCGTTTTCCCACCACCTCCGACAGCCTTGAACTGACACAATGCAACTGGTCGTCTTGAGGCCTAGCCGTTTTTTCCCTCCTCCGGGGAGGGACTTTTTCTCCACGTGGTGACAGCCAGAAAGCGCACCGTGCGGTCATCTGGCTATAATTAAACTTGACACTACATCGAGTTGGATGACCGGAAGGGGCGGGGTGAGGTGGGGTGGGTGGACAGCGGTGGGGGGGGGGGGGGGGGGGGTGGGGGGGAGGGGAGGGAAGAGGTCGGGACGGAAGGCAAGATCACATCAAAATGGAGCCTGTCTCTATCACTTAAAGGGAAAAGTAAAATTCTCTGCTTCTTCTTCTTCTTCTTCTTCTTCTTCCCAGCACAGCCAATGAGTTGTGTGGACAGTCCCCCCTCCCCCCTTCAAGACACGAAGTTAAGTCTTCTTCCTCATGCCTGTATGGCACACACACACACACACACACACACACACACCACACACACACACACGCACACACACAACACACACCACACACACACACACACACACACACACGCACACACACACCACACACACCACACCACACACACACACACACACACACACACACACACACACACCACTACCACCACCAACACACACACACACACACACACACACACACACACACACACACACACACACACACACACACACACGGCAACACTCCCCAAAGTCAGACTGACCACCAAGCACCCCAAGCCGGCCCCCAACCACTCCTTCTTACATGATCCCGACGCCCCCTTTCCCGACAGCCAGGGGCTTTAGTGGGTCTGACAGGTTGAGAAACGTCCCCTCGCACCTGCCTGCTACAGCATGTACGCTGTGACAGAGCACGTGAAACCCGCCCCTCTCTTTTTCTCACTCTTGCCTGTCTGTCTGTCCCTTGGCCGTGCCTGGGGTGCTGGTTTAGGTAGGTCAGGTCGCCACTTTGTCAGCCGCGAGGGGGACGGTCAGGGGGCGTGACGTGACGGTCCGCGCGCTGGACCGAGAACAGAGAGAGGGGCTGTCACGGGGAAACGGGTCACGCCAGCTGTGCTGCGTTCAGTCAGCTCATGTGCAGCCCACGACGTGTCAGAATCATTCCCCTCTCTGAGTTGCATTTTGGTAGTATCCGCTGAGGTACCAAAAGTACGAAAATATCGAAAAGGTACGGAAACAAGAAAGACCACCAAAAAAAAAAAAAAAAAAAAAATCAGGAAAAGGTATGAAAAACTTGGGATGGATGGAAAAAAAAAGAAGCTAGGAAAGCTAGGAATGAACATGGACGTAAAAAGGTAGAAATTTGGAGAGAAAGAAGGAAGGGGGGGGGGGGGGGGGGGGGAGGGGGGGAGACGGAAATGGTCGGTGTAAGTAGCAAACAGGTTAAAAAAAAAAAACGTAGTCCTGGCGTAACGCGTCTCGGATGATAGTTCAAAAGGGGAGAAGCTGTGTCTCTCGTGTCAGGTGAGGAAACATCTTGAGGACGTGATATGATGTAGGCAACACGAGATGGAGTGGGAGAGGGGGTTAGGGTGACAGGGGGGAGCAGGTGATTGGAGAGGGAGGGTGGGGCGGGGGGTGGAGGAGGGGAGGGGAAGGAGGGGGGGGGGGGGGGGCTTCGTGTCCTGGTCGAAGGAGTTGTGAGGGGGGGGGGGGGGGGGGGGGCTTCGTGTCCTGGTCGAGGGAGTTGTGGGGGGGGGGGGGGGGGGGGGGGGGCTTCGTGTCCTGGTCGAGGGAGTTGTGAGGGCTGAATGGCAGTGGATTAGGAAGAGGAGACGCGGAAGAAAGTGATGAGCACTTTGCCCTGAAAGAAAACATACAGCGAGGGCTCAACAGGGCGGGGGCGGGGGGGACAGACAGCGTCTGGAAAACGATTTTTTTCTTCTCTCTAGTATAGATGAGGTCGTTCAACTTGTGGCATGAGTAAATGTCAACGGGAGTTCATTTTTGTTGTTTCTTGTTCTTTTCTGGCGAGCGAGCGAGAGAGAGAGAGAGAGGAGAGGAGAGAGAGAGAGAGAGAGAGAGAGAGAGAGACAGACAGACAGACAGACAGACACACAGACAGACAGGCAGACAGGCAGAGTTCGTTATTCTTTTTGTTCTGGCGGGAGAGAGAGAGACAAGACAAGACAAGACAAGACAAAATTCTTTATTTACGAGGATAATAGATAAGCACTAACGTGCTTTTTTACATCCAGTCCTCGCCCTGAGTAGGGACTACAACATGCAGTGAAATCAATTAATGTAAGAAATCAAAGAAGAAGCAAAGCGGTCATGTAATCATAGAGGAACATCAAATGAAAACAGAAGATAAATGAAAACAAAACAAAAAATAAGAATAATAACAAACAAAACAACAATAAAAATAATAACAAAATAAAAAAAAATAATAAAAAAATAAAAATGAGAATAACAATAATGAAGGTGAAGGAGAGAGTGGGGGTAGGGAGTGAGGTGGGCTGGGGAGGAAACATATGTAAGTGTACTACAACGTACAAGATGGCATGTATGAAAACAGACAGTGAAGTGAATATGACAAGGTGCGTACATATTTTTGAACACACAAATACACGCACGTTCGCACGCATAGAGAGAGGGGGAGAGGGGAGAGAGAGAGAGGGAGAGAGAAGAGAGAGACGGAGATGAGAGAGAGAGAGGAGAGAGAGAGAGAGAGAGAGAGAGAAAAGAAAAGAGGAGAGCAAGGCACAACATGTATTCATTTTTCGCAAGGCATGAAAATACGTAGAAGGTATTAAGCAAAGTGAGATGAAATTGGGTGGGGGGGGGGGGGGGGGGGGGGGGGGGGGGAGAAAAAAAAGCGAGAGAGTGAGAGGATGGAAGGGAGAGCATGAGATGTAATGATTTGAAATAGAAATGTACTAAAACGTACAATAATTAGCCTGTATAAAATCAGCAGTTAAATGAACATGACAAAATATGTACGGAATTCGGAACATACACACGCACGCATGCACAGACAGAGAGAGAAATAGAGAGACGAGAGAAGAGGAGAGAGAGAGAGAGAGACAGAGAGAACAGAGAGAGAGAGAGAGAGAGTGAAAAAGGGTACAACATATAATCATTTTTCGTAAGATTATATCCATATGCACACATATATATACCCAAACACACATATATGCATACACACACACACGCACACAAACACACATATATATATACACACACACATATACATACATACATACACACACATATATATATATATATATATATGCATATACATATATATATATATATATATATATATATATATATATATATATATATATATATTATATATATATGTCATTTGGTATTTCTTATGGTTTCTTTTTTTTTTTTTTTTAATTATTATTTTTTACCGCAGAAGATGGGTAAGGTAAGTATTTTTGAAAGTTGTGGTACAATGGATTTGTTTGATGTATTCTGGAAGGGAGTTCCACAAAGAGGTTCCCGAGTACGTTAGACTTGATTTAAATAGGTCAATTCTGGGGATTGGGATATGGAGTTTGTGGGAGTTTCTCGGACGAGACATTTGAGAATCGTCTCATTAAAGTTGTTGGAGCATTCCCGGTCAGAATCTTGTGCATCATTAGCCCTTTGTTGTATTTGAGTCTCTGGCTGAATGGAAGAATGTGAAGATGTTTATAATCAGAGCTTTCGAGGCTAGTTTTCTTCAGAAGGATTAGTTTGAGCGCTCGTTTATGTAGGTCTGAACAATGGTTTTAGTGTGTTTGCACTTGCAGAATCCCATATAGTCGATGCATAATCAACATGAGACTGAATATTGAGCATGGAAAAAAAGTTTTCGTGAATGAAGGTCAAGAAAGTGTTTGATTTTGGTGAGCTGATAGACTTTTGGGAGAGCTTTTTGCATAGTAACGTTATGTGGGGATTCCAGCTGAGACTATTGTCAATTATTAGTCCTAATACTTTATGATGAGTGACTTGATCCACAAGTACATTATTGAGGTGTATAGGAGGGAAATCATTGGTGAGCTTTTGTCTTTTTTGCCTAGTGTAATGTACATGAGTTTTGTTTTTTGAGGGTGAAGTGAGGAGAAGAGAGAGAGAGAGAGAGAGAGAGAGAGAGAGAGAGAGAGAGAGAGTGAGGAGAGAGAGAGAGGGGAGACAGAGAGAGAACAGAGAGAGCAAGTGAGAGAGAGAGGAGAGAGAGAGAGAGAGAGAGAGAGAGTGAGGAGTGAGAGAGAGAGAGGAGACACTTTGACACTTTGACATTTTATTGTCATTACCAAAAGGTCTTATGACAAGGGGGATAACAGGGTAATAAACACATTCCTTTTTCATTGCAAACAATGTAACCAGTTATTGGCAATGATCAATCAAATCAAAACAAGCAAAACATGTAGAAAAAGTGGAAAAGAGTAAACACGAGAACTCCTTTCTCATTACAATAATAACAACAAAACACATATACAAAAAGGGAAAATATAATGAAATAGATTAATTCGACCATTCACTCAGTCACTCCATGGACTATATTACTGAACTTCTCCACCTGTTTAAATTGATATTTTCCGGGATTAGGTACTGTTTTCATCCACTATCATTGTAAATGCTTCTGTCTGATCTTCATTGCTTCTGCAATGAATCTAGCAACTGATTTTATTACACCATCGTCATCAGATGATAACAAGTAAGCAACATCTTGCCTTTCAAAAACATCCAAAGTGGAAAATGAACATTTTACACGCACTTCATTATATGCAATACATTGAAATAAAAAGGTGTTTTTCATTGTCAGTAGTGAACCCACATAAAGGGCATGGTAATTCTGTGGATTTTCCCAGACTCGAACCATCTTTTATTCGCATTGAAAACCTAATGTGCGTAACCTAAATCTTGCGTAATTAATTCTATGCCATTTATCAGTGATAACATGAAGAAACTTTTCTGTATGGAATTATTCTTAAAAGAGAAGAACCAACGATACTTTTCTTTGCTTTCCATACTTGAATGCCAATTCTGTTTAAAAGAGCAGATGAGCCTATCCTTTAAATTCTGTAATAAATTGCTGTTCGTTACCCACTCCTTGGGGTCATCCACACTATGCCAAAACCCTGTTTGATAACACTTTCTTCACATTATTAGCCAGTTATTTCTCCCTCTTTCCATTTGTAATAGCATATGTCATAAGCCTGTCTGCACAAACGGGGACTGTGGAAGCTTCAATATTTTCAACCAATACCTAACACATTTCACAAAAGATCTGATGTAAAGAGGGTACCTCCCCATCTCTCCGTATAAAAGAGTGTTTGACGAATGGATTGGCACCTGAAGAAAACGCTTCATAGCATACGGTGTGTACTTTTTCAATCTGTGAATTTTCTTCTAACCCCAAATTTCAGCTCCATAGGTAAGTAAAGGTTCTATCTGTGCATCAAAGATTTTCCAAAATATACACAATCAATACATTCAGCTTTCTTAAGGATTCAGAATTTCAATCACACATTTTTTTACCCTTCCTTAAAGATTCTTCCCATGCGTAACTGAACGTCAATTTTTGTTGAAATATCATTCTAAATACTTGTATGAGTTGACTACTTGAACTTTTGTTTTCCATAAAACCATCTTTCGTTTGAAGATAGATGTCCACCCTTTCTGAAGACTACAATGTTTGTCTTATCTAAGTTAATTGTTAAACATAAACGATCTGCTTCTTCTTTTAAGATTTTTAATTGGTTTTGTAAACCTACAACTGTTCCAGATAAAGAATAACGTCGTCAGCAAATAGTAACAAAAATATCTCTACTGATCCGGGTATTATCTGAATACCATGTCTACCTTTATTAGATAACTCAATTGCTAGTTCATTGATGAAAAAAGAAAACAACTGCGGACTCAACAGACATCCTTGTTTTACTCCATTCGGACACTCGAAAAAATCTGAATACTCACTCTTCACACGTACACATGCAAGCACCGAGTTGTAGATACTTCTAATGGCTATGTACAGTTTACCATACACACCACTTTTACGAAGTACATTCCACAGCACATTGCGATTTACAGAATCAAACGCTTTCCTGAAATCTACAAATGCGACATAAAGCTTCGTATTGCAGAATAATTTCTGTACTAGTGAGTATAGTGTAAATATATGGTCTGTGGTACTGTAACTGGTTCTAAAAAACCCGCTTGTTCCTCAATAATCTTTTCCTCATTTTCTGCCCATTTTGTTAATCTTTTGTTTAGTATGTGAGTGTAAACTTTACTTAAAATGCTGGTAGTGCCACTCCACGATAGTTATCCGGATTATTAGTGTCTCCTTTTTTATAGATTGGTATAATAATCGATTTTGCCCACTCTAAAGGAAAAGTACCATTTTCAAATAGTTGTGTAAATAAACGAACAAGAAAATCAATTACAGTTGAGTTTGCATGCTTCAGCATTTCTGCTATGATTTTGTCTGGTCCAGCGCTCTTTCCTGATTTTAAACGATTGATACCCGCAACGACTTCTTCTCTAGATATAGGATTGTTAAATAATGGTTCCATTTCGTCATTTTCTTGCACCCAATTTGCATCTTCTTCTGTACCATTATTATCAAAATTATGAAAACCCCCCAAAAATGATCATGCCAATTTTGTATTGATATCTCATTATAAACAAAACGTTTTTTATTAACAGATCTTATCAATGCCCAAAAAGTTTTCGAATCATCAACAGAATCCTTAGTTTCTTTACTCTGCTTTCTTCAAACTCCTGTTCCTTTATTTTCCTTAGTGTAGTATACTCTTTTCGAGCTAAAGCATATTCTTCTCTTTTCTTGTTTTTTTCCTTAACTATTCTGCATCTCTGAAATCTTTTCAGTAACCTTTTAACTTCCTGTTTCTTTCGTTTACAGTCAATATTAAACCAATCATTATAATTCCTGACACCTTTACCAATAACTCGAACCATACAAGCAACAGCTCCACACAAAGCACTGACAAATGTATCAAGGGGAGAGAGAGAGAGAGAGAGAGAGAGGAGAGAAAGAGAGAGGAGGAGAGAGAGAGATGAGAGAGAGAGAGAGAGAGAGAGAGAGAGAGAGCAGACAGACAGACAGGCAGAGAGAGAGAGAGAGAGAGAGAGAGAGAGAGAGAGAGAGAGGGGAGAAGAGAGAGAGAGAGAGAGAGGAAGAGAGAGAGAGAGAAACACTGAACACTGAAACATGTTTAATGTCATTAGCTATACAAGCCTTAGTGACATGGGGGGTACAGCACAAAATAATCATATCGAAAATGAAAGTAACAACATAAAATAAACATCAATCAACTGAAAGTATGAAATACAAGCAAAATAGGCCAGTATCTCGACCATCCAGTTTAATATTATTCGTAGAAGTAAATATGTGGATACGATATCCAAAATATTTTACTACTTCCTGTAGCATTCATTTTTTCATTTAAACATCGTAAGTTCTAGCTGATAATGACTTCTGCGCGTATCTTTAATGCCTCTGCAATGTATCGGGCAAAAGATTTCACTGAATTATCGTCATAATTCAGTTTTAACATTCCGTATGTGTCCTGATTTAAGGCAACATTCTTTTGAAAAACTATACACTTATCTCGTACAGCACTGTAATTTCTACAATGAAACAAAAAATGCGACTCATCCTCCCTATGGAAGCCACACAATGGACAGGTGACGCTGTAGATGACTCAGTATAGAACCATCTTTTATGGGCGTTTAGACCAAGAGTCCTTGTTCTAAGTCTGGATAAACAAATTTTATGCCATCTGTTAGTTATTATTGAAATATACTTTTCCGTTTCAAATATACTTTTATAGCCATAAAACCAGTTATTTTTATCCGTGTTTTCCATTTTAGAATGCCAGTTTTGTTTATAGAAGCTATCATCCTGTCTTTGATTCCAAAATAAAACCATCCTCATAACCAACTCCCTGGCACATCCTTACAATCCCAAATCCGTGAGTAAAATCTTCTTAACAGAATATTACCCAATTTTCTTTCCCCTGTTCATGCTCATTCAATAACATTTCATAAGCCTGTTTACAAAGTCTTGAGGCAGGAACGCTCAGCAGTTTTAGCCAGTATTTTATACATTTAATGTTTGACCTAATATACAACGGATATCTGCCGGTTTCTCCATAAATTACAGTATTCGAAGAATGTAGGGGAACATTTAAAAAGCGCTTCATTGCAAACGTATGTACTTTTTCTAAATCTTTGTTGTTATTAAGTCCCCATATTTCAGCACCATATGTAAGAACTGGCTCTATTTTGGCATCAAAGAGTTTCCAGAATATTCTTGGATCCAGTGAGTTAAGTTTGCGCAAGCGTCTTAAAATCTCTGTAACACCTTTTTTTTTCCTTTTCTACAAGTCTCTGTTACTGCGTTTTGTAAACTCAACTTTGTTGTAAAAATCATGCCTAAATATTTGTAGGAATTAGTTACTTTAACCTCACTGGTGCCATTAAAACCATTTTTCATGACGGGAGAGATGACCACCCTTTCTAAATACGATTTATGTTGGTTTTATCAAGGTTAACCTTAAAAATAGACGATCTGCCTCTTGCTTTAACCTATTTAACTGATTCTGAAGACCTACAGTAGTGCTGGACAACAATATTACATCATCTGCAAATAGCATAAGAAAAAATTCAGCCGCTCCTGGGATCATTTGGATACCATGTTTTCCATTTTTACTTATTTCCACTGCCAATTCGTTAATAAAAAAATGAAAACAAAAGTGGGCTTAATAAACAACCCTGCTTCACTCCTTGTGGATAGTTGAAGACATCTGAATAAACACACCTATCACGCACGCATGCTAACACAGAATCATAGACCCCACGAAGAGCCATATACAGCTTGCCATCCACTCCACTTTTACGTAAAGTAATCCACAGCATGTTTCGATTCACGGAGTCGAAAGCCTTTCTAAAGTCCACAAAGGCGACATACAGTTTTTTGTTTTTCAATAAATGCGTTTGAATTAGTGCGAAAAGGGTAAAAATATGGTCTGTAGTGCTATAACCTGATCGAAACCCAGCCTGTTCTTCAATGATTTTTTCCTCACGTTCTGCCCATGTTGTCAGCCTTTTATTTAAAATATGAGTATAGATTTTGCTAATGACACTTGTAAGCGCAACACCACGGTAATTGTCTGGGTTGTTGGGATCTCCTTTTTTATGAATAGGAAAACTATAGACTTAGCCCAAGATGCAGGGAAGTTTCCATCATTAAACAGTCTGTTAAATAACATGACAAGGAAATCAATTATCTTTGAGTTGGCATGTTTCAGCATTTCACCTAAAATCATATCTGGGCCTGCACTTTTTCCTGATTTTAATCTTTTTATACTGTCAGTTACCTCTTTTCTGCTTATCAGATCATTAAACAAAGGTTCTTCAAAATCTCCAGCATCCTCAATCACTATATCATTATCATCGCTTCTGTCGTCTGTAGCCCCAAAGACTGCAGAAAAGTGATCATACCATTGTTGCGAACTTATATTGTTATAAATAAACGACTTTCTATTCACTGACCTAATTATTGTCCAAAATAAACTTGAATCTTTAATTGAGTTTTTCAGCATTTGCAATTTTGATTCTTCAAATTCATGTTTCTTTTTCTTTTCAACTGCCCATATTCCCTTCTTTCGTTTACATACCTTTCCCCGTGATGTTTTTTATTTTCTTCACTTTTACACCTTTGGAAACTTTTTAAGAGACCTTTGACTTTTCTTTTCTTTTTTTCACAC
>JAFLJL010002268.1:23341-33341 GCA_018398815.1 Conus ventricosus | reverse complement strand
TGATGATGATGACAACGGCGGACGACGACGGACGCTGGGGAACCTAAACGCCAGAGTTTTTGACGCAGAGTTCAGCACCGCTCGGTTAGAAAATCAATTAGACTTAGCTAAGGAAAGTGAACCTCTCCTCCCCCACAAAATTTCATTAAACTCGATTTGCAACAACAATGATGAAAAGCATTTGCTAGCAAATTAAGACCCAACTAATACTGAGGGCATCATGTCGTTCTTTTTTACTCCTAATCTTCCTTTTTTCTCTTTCTTTCTGTTTTCTTTTTTCTCTCTTTTTTTTTCTTTTGGTTGGGCCTTGAAATACAGAGGTATTTTTTTTTCCTCAAAAGAAGTAAAAGTTAACACTATTTTTTTTTTTCCTTTCACGGAAAGAATGCTACCAATCCTAGCAAGAATGATAATGGGCAGGCTCAGCCACACACACCACACCACTCCACACCACACACACACACCCACACGGCACACCACACCACACCACCCACTAACGCCAACAACACACACACACACACACACCACACACACACACACACACCCACACACGGTAAACCCCCAACACACCACACACACACACACCCACACACACACACAACACCCACCACACACACACGGCAAACACACACACACACCCACACACACACCACCCCACACACACACACACAACACACACCCACTCACGGCAAACCACACCACACACATACACACACCACACACCACAACACACCACCACACCACACAACACACACACACACACACACACCACCACTTTAGTTGCTCGTGTTTGCGTTTCTTGATCACATAGGATCCCGCTAATGTTGTAAGTGTGGGGGCCAGTGCTGGTCGTACAAAACGGGCGCTTGGGGGGGGGGGGGGGGGGGGGGGGAGGATGTAGAGTTTATGGTGGGGGTTGAGGGGCGTGGGGGGTGTGGCACTCGTGCCACTCTGTAGAGCGCAGCGGCATTACTACCCCTTGGTCACTGATTAGGCCACAAAGGCAAACAGGGCGGGCAGCGGGGGCCCAGTGTGATCACTTTGTGCTCTTCAGACGGTAACGCACCTGGGGTAGGCCCTCCTAAACAAAAGAAGAATTGTATTCGAACTATGCCTTCTCCCCTTCACCACCTCACTCTTCTCTCTCTCTCTCTCTCTCTCTCTCTCTCTCTCTCTCTTCACACACACCACACACACACACACACACACACTTCTTAGAGGACTTTATGAATCTCACTTCTCTTCACTCTTTGCTCTTCTCTCTCTCTCTTCTCTTTCTCTCTCTTCTTCTCTCTCTCTCTTCTCTCTCTTTGCTCTCTCCTGCATTCTCTTTGCATTTTTGTCTTTTTTTGTCCTTTTTTCTGATCCGAACTGAAATACTAGATCACGAAAAAAGTATTTTTGATCCCCCCGCCAGATGAAATACCAGTAGACAGTTGGAATTGAAAAACGATTGAGGAACGAGAAATCACGTATCTTCTCATATTCGGCGCACGACCAAAAGGGCCTGCATTTTGGTTCGTACGCGAATTGAGAAGAAAGACCAAGAGGTCAAAAGGCATTGTGTCTGTCCTGTTCCTGTACTTTGTTTGTCTATGACCATGGCGGGTAACAACCCCTCTCTTTCTAAATTGCTATCGTTTTCCGCCACCGTGATGACATTAATAATGTCATTTCTCTGAGGTTGAACGAAAACTGCAATTTTTACAGCTACGCGATCAATGGTTTACATCAACTGGGATTCGTGCCCATACAATGTCTTTAAGAGTATGGAAATTGTAACAATGATTTTCAAATCCTCCATGGTCTAGTAGAAAAGCTCACATCTCGAAGATTACTCATGCACATTGGCTACTTTAAGATCTGTCACATACACTTGAAGTCGCTTTACCTTCTCAGACAAACAACCAGTGGAGCCGTTCCTAAGTTCATGCAACGCAGGCGCTCACCCAGGAAGGCACCCCGAGACAAAACCACGTACTCAAGGAGATCCCCCATGCGGTTAGCGCGCCGGAGGAAGCTTTGAGCCACCAGAAATTCAGCAACGAAGCACTACACCAAGGAGGCCAGGACCATCGTTTGTCTCGGAAACAGCTTGTGATATCAAGAGACGGAGCGCGTCTCCGGATGGAGTGGATGGTCTGGGAATGCAACCGCAAACCTGCCAGAACGGGGAGAGCCATCCGAGATCATAGGAAGAGTGGCATGAGACGGACACAGTTCACTCCAGGTCATCGTAACAAAATGATTTGACGGGATCACTGGGCCATGCGAAATGCAGTGCGGAACAAGCCACATCTATAACACTGAGAGTAGTGTCTAGCCAGCGCTTTCTGGACTTGGGGCTACCAGGCCCAAGTCTCGCCATGGAGGTTCTAATCAAGGCTCGTTGTAGCTCCTAGCCTATGAGATCATAGGTAAGAAGAGCACCAGAACGTGACGGCAATGGCAGAGCAGGGTGAATAGGTAGCTTCAAGAGATCTGGTCTGTGCCGCGGAGACGACGTGAATTATCAGGCTTAACACCCTCCCAACTTACAAACAGGAGTTTGGTTAGCGATGCAGGTTAGACATCGGTCTAAAAAGGCGATGCCCAGCCCACATTACAAGTTGGGAATCCATCCTGGCAGAGCCAGGACACACCGCCGCAGACCCAAACCACCATTGCAGAAGACGGGATAAGGGATTCATGCCAGGAACGGCCCCTGCGCCCCCCCCCCCCCCCCCCCCCCCCCCCCCCCCCCCCCCCCCCCCCCCCCCCCCCCCCCCCCCCCCCCCCCCGTAGAGTGTGAGGAGTTAGGGCCAAAAAACATGTTCAGAGGGAGGGGGGGGAGGAGAGGGGAGGGGAGGGGCGGGGAGGGGAGGGGAGGCGAGGGAGGGGAGGTGAGGGGAGGGGAGGGGAGGGGAGGGCGAGCCGGGAGGAGAGGGGGAGGGGAGGGGAGGGGAGAAAGAGAAAACATGTGAGGCAGCCATAAGACCCCTACTATAGAAACACATGCTGAGGAGCCGTGACCCCCTATTCATAGAAACACATGCTGAGGCAACCATGAGACCCATAGAGGAGAGGGGAGGGGGAAGGAGGAGGGTGCGGGGAGAGGAGGGGAGGGGCGGGGAGGGGAGGAGAGGGGAGGCGAGGGAGAGGGGGGGGGATGGGGTCTTGAGACTTGCTGTCAAATCTCTACACTTTTCCTGTTCTCAATCCAAACGGCTGTGTTATTAATGTTTAAGGTCAAACGATAGCGTCTCATCGTTCGCTTCTACCTTTCAAGGTATGTGGAAATTAAACCTGGTGTCCCAGCCGCTCATTTCTTAGTTCAGCTAAGAGCTCTGAATTGTGTTGACGCAAGGTATAGTTTGTTCGTGCCTAGTTTACACCAACGACCCAGTTTGAATTCCAGCTGATTTGAACATAGCGATATCTTCTGTATAGCTTTCTCTCTCTCATGTTCTTGTCCGTTCGTTCCGAATTTTTTCGCAAACACGGTCCGTCTGTTGGCATTAGTTTCAGCAAGGTGACCAGTTGAAGTTCATGCCTCTCTCCTCCGGCATAGAAACACATGCTGAGGCAAACCCTAGACCCCCTAATCATTAGAAAACATGTTCTTGAGGCAGACATAGACCCCCTACTCATGAACACACATGCTGAGGCAGACCATAGCCCCTATATCATAGAAACACATGCTGAGGCAGAGCATAGACCCCCTAACTCATAGAAACACCTGCTGTGGCAAGACCACAGAACCCTCCTAATCATAGAAAACAAGTGAGGCAGACCACCGCCCACTAAATCATAGAGAAACACATCTGAGGGCAGAGATAGACCCCCCTAATCATAGGAAACACATGCTTGAGGCTGACCACAGGGACCCTAATCATTGAAGAAACAAATGTGAGTCAGAATAGACCCCCCTAATCATAGAAAACAGGTGCGCCGACCAGACCCCCTTCACTAATATAGAAACACTGTGAGGCACCGACCACAGACCACTACTCATAGAAAACCTGCTGAGGAGACCACGACCCACTAATATAGAAACACATGTGCGGCAGACATAGACCCCCTAAATCACCTTACATAGCTGGGAGGAAGAGGACGCAAATCCCCCTTGCTGAAGATGTAATTAGTTTATCCTTCTTTTTTCCTTTTATCACCCCTCCACCATCTCCGTGTTCCCCATGCTTGGTCACCTTCCCCCCCCCCTTAATGCCTTCTTTCCCCCCCACCACCCCCCATCCTGTATTTCACCCCTCCCCCCCCCCCCCCCCCCCCCCCCCCCCCCCCCCCCCCCCCCCCCCCCCCCCCCCCCCCCCCCCCCCCCCCCCCCCCCCCCCCCCCTCCCCCCCCCCCCCGCCCCCCCCCCCCCCCCCCCCCCCCCCCCCCCCCCCCCCCCCCCCCCCCCCCCCCCGCCCCCCCCCCCCCCCCCCCCCCCCCCCCCCCACCCCCCCCCCCCCCCCCCCCCCCCCCCCCCCCCCCCCCCCCCCCCCCCCCCCCCCCCCCCCCCCCCCCCCCCCCCCCCCCCCCCCCCCCCCCCCCCCGCCCCCCCCCCCCCCCCCCCCCCCCCCCCCCCCCCCCCCCCCCCCCCCCCCCCCCCCCCCACCCCCCCCCCCCCCCCCCCCCCCCCCCCCCCCCCCCCCCCCCCCCCCCCCCCCCCCCCCCCCCCCCCCGCCCCCCCCCCCCCCCCCCCCCCCCCCCCTCCCCCCCCCACCCCCCCCCCCCCCCCCCCCCCCCCCCCCCCCCCCCCCCCCCCCCCCCCTCCCCCCCTCCCCCCCCCCCCCCCCCCCCCCCCCCCCCCCCCCCCCCCCCCCCCCCCCCCCCCCCCCCCCCCCCCCCCCCCCCCCCCCCCCCCCCCCCCCCCCCCCCCCCCCCCCCCCCCCCCCCCCTCCCGTTCTCTCCTTCCTGTTTCGGTCAATTAGGCCCACTGCAAGCTCGGCTTGCAGGGCGGAGCGTTTTCGACCTGGCTGCGCATGCCTTCTAAATTTTAAAGCCGCGGGACTAAATCGGAGTAATTACTATCACATTAACCTGCTGGGTTTAACGGACATTCCTTACCTCTCCTCCCCCCCCCCCCCCCCCCCCCCCCCCCCCACTCAACCACCTCCACCATTCCCTCGCCTCTCCTTCTTGCCCTTCACCACCCCCCTCCTCCACTCCCTCTCCTTCTCCGCTTCTTCCTTTCCCACCGTATGCCTTGAGAATTTTGATAAACGTCTCTTGTAAGGTTTGAGATTCGAAGGGGGGAAAACAGTGGAGAGTGGGGGGAGGGGAGGGGGGAGGGAGGGGGGGGGGAGAAAGAAGGGGGAGGAAAGGGGCGGGGGGGTGCGGGGAAAAGAGGACTCGAATGTCAAGGAACATTTTTGTTTGTTGTTTGTTTTCTTTTCTCCATTAATACAGCGCTTGGGGTCGAGCCATAGAACCTCGAAAGAGCCCGTGCTAAGAGACCCGTATTATAGCCATGGAATTCTCTCTCTCTTCTCTCTCACTCTCTCTCTCTCTCTTCCTCCCCCTCTCTCTTGTATGTGTGTGCTGCGTGGTGTGTGCTAGCGTGCTAGCGGGTGTGTGGTGTGTGTGTGTGTGTGTTGTGTGTGTGAAGAGAGAGAGCGAGAGAAGAGAGGAGAGGGGAGAAGAGATGAGAGATAGAGAGAGAGAGAGCGAAGTCAGATAGCGAGAGAGAGAGAGAGAGAGAGAGAGATCACCAAAAACCTGCTTCGAAGTACTTGTTGTGTGGTGTTGTTTTTTTTTTTTTTCTAGGATTGGTTCAGTTTGAAAATGTGCACTTATCCGTGCAATTGTTTTTTTTTTTAGTTTAGAGGATTTCACTACAGAGTACCCTGCATGTCAAAAAAGGTGACCGTAGATGTTACACTGTGTGTGTGTGAGTGTGTGTGTGAGTGTGTGTGGTGTGTGTGTGTGTGTGTGTGTGTGTGTGTGTGTGTGTGAGTGTGTGAGCATGCGTGCACGCGCGCAGGGTGTGTTGTGGTGTGCGCGCGGTGTATGAGAGAGAGGCGACAGGAGAAGAGAGGAGAGGAGAGGAGAGAGAGAAACCGACTGAGACAGGAGACGGACACCGACACTGACACATTTACTTGCAATAGCAGACGGCCATGTTGGGCCAGGGGGTATCATGGTTATATCTAGCAGCAGTGACTAAAAAGGAACAAATGCAAAGGACTTCCTTGTGATTTTACAACTCACCGTACTATAACAACACACCAAACACCACCCCCCTCACCCCACCCCTCACACACTTTACCACTGACATACACTACCAAATTACTGATATTTATCAATATTTATATTATATATATATATATATTATATATTATATATATTATATATATATATATCTATTGAGAGAGAGAGAGCGAGAGAGAGAGACGGAGAGAGAGCGAGGAGAGAGAGAGGCGAGAGAGCCAGGGAGACAGAGAGAGTACATCGACAGAGTGAGAGTCAGAGGACAGAGAGAGCGAGAGAGAGGAGAGAGACAGACAGAGAGAGCGGATGAGAAAAGTGAGCGGTGACAGTGGGAGCAGAGACAGGCGATGCGAGAGAAGGAAGAGAGAAGAGCACAGAGAGAGAGAGAGAAGAGAACAGAGAGAGAGGAGAGACGGAGACACCGCCCGCCGCCGCGGAGCGGAGACATAGAGGGGGAGAGAGAGAGAGAGAGAGAGAGGAGAGAGAGAGAGAGAGAGAGAGAGGAGAGCGAGAGGGGGCAGGGAGAGAGAGGAGAGGATGCTTGGCGGAGAGAGACGAGATGAGAGAGAGGAGCGAGAGAAAGAGAGCCGACCCCACCGCCAGAGACAGAGAGAGAAACAGAGACCGAGAGATGAAGAGAAGAGGAGAGAGAAGAGAGAGGGGGAAGAGAGAGATGAGAGAGAAGATGAGAGGAGATGTGAGGAGAGACGAGAGAGAGAGAGAGAGAGAAGAGAGAGACAAGAGTGACAGAAGACCAGGACAGAGACACAGACAGAGAGAGACAAACACACACACAGAGCGGAGACGCACATCAAGAGAGACCGCGAGAGACAGAGAGATCGAGAGCGAGAGGAGAGGAAGAGAGAGCAAGAAACAGACAGGACAGGGACACACACACACACACTTCACACCCACGCGCGCAGAGGGAGCAGGAGGGAGAGCGGAGCGAGAAGAGATAGAGAGAAGAGGGGCGAGGAAGAGAGAAGGGATGAGAGAGAGGAGTTGAGAGCGGCGGAAGCGAGAGAGAGAGAGAACAAGAGTGAAGACAAACCGCGACAGAGACCAGACAGAGACAACACACACAACATCAGGCGGAGACGGCACATAAAGCGAAGACAGCGAGGACCGAGAGATCGGAGAGAGCACGAGAGACAGAAGAGAGAGGAGAGAGAGGAGAGAGAGAGAGAGAGAGAGGAGAGAGAGCGAGAGAGCGGAGAGAGGAGGAGAGAGAGCGACGACAGACCGCCAGACACACACAAACAACACAACCCCCACACACAACGCAGAGAGCAGAGAGATCGAGAGCCAGAGAGAGAGAGAGAGAGGGCGAGAGAGAGAGAGAGAGATAGGAGAGATGAGGAGCGAGAGAAGACGAAGAGCGAAGCGAGACGAGAGGAGAGGAGAGAGAAGAGAGAGGCGAGAAGAGAGGAGAGAAGAGAGAGGAGAGACAGAAGATGGATCGAGATAGAGAGAGAGAGGAGGGAAGAGAGAAAGACACAGCGAAGCAGAGAGAGAGAGAGAGAGGAGAGAGAGAGAGAGCGAGTGAGAGAGAGAGACGAGAGACAGGAACAGATCGCGCCAGAGACACAGACAGTGCGACACACACGAAACCGAGCGGAGACGCACATAAGAGCGACAGCGGACGACCGAGAGATCGCGAGCGAAAAGAGAGAGACAGCGAGAGACAGAGAGACCAGACAGCAGACACCACAACAACAACACACCCCACACCACACACACACACACACAACACACACAGAGAGAGAGAGAGAGTGAGGACGGAGTGAGAGAGAGAAGAGAGAGAGAGAGAGACGAGACGGACAGAGAGACAGACACGCGAGAGAGCAGAGGAGAGAGACGGCAGAGCGAAAGACACAGCGAGAGAGAGAGAGAGAGAGTAGAGAGAGGGAAGAGAGAGAGAGAGATGCGAGAGAGAGAGAGAGATGAAGGGAACTTGAGAGGAGAGAGATCGCGAGAGGAGAGAGAGAGATCGAGCGAGCGGAGAGAGAGAGGAGGAGAGAGAGACGGAAGAGAGAAAAGACACAGCGAGAGAGAGAGAGAGAGCGATGGAGTGGAGAGGAGAGAGGAGAGCGAGAGAGAGAGGAGAGAAGAGGAGAGAGTGGAGAGTGAGACGGACAGAGAAGAGACAGACACAGCGGAGAGGAGCGAGAGAGAGAGCTTTGGAAGATAAGGAGGAGCGAGAGAGAGATGAGAGAGAGAGCACGAGAGAGTGAGAGGCGGACAGAGCGAACGACCACAGCGAGAGAGAGAGAGAGGAGCCGAGAGAGACGCGAGAGGAGAGAGAGAGAGAGAGAGAGAGAGAGCCGAGAAGGACAGAGAGACGACACAGCGAGATGAGAGAGAGCTGAGAGGGAGGTATGAGAAGAGAGAGAGAAGAGAGAGAGAGAGCGAGCGGACAGAGAGACAGAACACGCGGCGAGAGAGAGAGAGAACGAGAGAGAGAGAGAGAGGAGAGAGAGACGGACAGAGAGAAAGACACAGCGAGAGAGAGAGAGAGAGAGAGTGAGAAGAGAGAGAGCGGAGAGAGAGAGGACAGCGAGAACGACACAGCGAGAGAAGAAGACGAGAGCGATAGAGAGTGAGAGAGAGAGAGAGAGAGAGAGAGATGAGAGAGGTGAAGAGAGGAGAGAGAGAGAGACGGACAGAGAGACAGAACAGCGAGGAGAGAGAGAGATGAGAGAGGAGAGAGTGCGCGTGAGAGAGAGAGAGAGAGAGCCGGAAGAGAGCAAGACCAGCGAGAGAGAGAGCGAGACGGACAGCGAGACGAACAGCGAAGAGAGAGAGCGGCGAGAGAGGAGTGCAGGGCTAGACGAGAGAGAGAGAGATGAGAGAGAGGAGGAGAGAAGAGAGAGAGAGAGATGAGGAGAGAGTCGGAGGATGTGAGCCGAGAGAGCGAGAGAAAGAGCGAGAGAGAGAGAGAGAGAGGACAGAGCAAGACAGACACAGGCGAGAGGACAGAGAGAGAGAGACGGACAGAGCGACAGAACTGCGAACGAGAGGGGAGGGAGGCGCGAGAGGATTGAGAGAGCAGGAAGAGGAGAGAGGGACGGGCGATGATGGAGAGAGAGAGACAGGGCGAGAGGAGAGAGAGAAAACGAGAGAAACGAGAACGTGAGAGAGCGCGACCCGAGAGAGCGCAGAGAGAGAGAGAGAGAGGAGAGAGAGAGAGAGAGAGAGAGAGACGAGAGACGCCGAGAGAAGACGGACAGATGAGACAGACACAGACGAGATAGAGATGAGAGCGGGAGGAGAGAGAGCGAGAGAAATGGGAGGACATGGCGAGAGAGAGAGAGGAGGAAAGAGAGAGGAAACGAGAGGGAGAGAGAGAACGGAGAGGAGAGAGGAGAACGAGCGAGAGAGAGAACGGAGAGAGAGAGAGAGACGAGGAGAGAGATTAGCGAGAGAGAGAGCGGCGAGGAGAGAGAGAGAGGAGAGTGGTTGTGTGTGGATGCAGTGTAGAAAGACCCGCCCAGTAGGCCACGTGTTTGTGTGGGAAAAAACCACCAAGCCCACTTAACTAATTAGTCGATTCCTCCCCCCCCCCCCCCCCCCCCCCCCCCCCCCCCCCCCCCCCCCCCACCAGGCTTTAGTTCAAACATGACGTTAATCCTGTGCCGTGGACTGCTTCTTCCCTGCACCATTTTCTAATCCCCAACCTGCTGGACACGCACATGGCAATGCTGAATGATTTCAACAAAACAATGAAGGATGCAGCCGTTTCTTTCCATAGGCACTGGTTATGTTCCTTTTCGTGAGAAAATCAGTTCTGAGGAAAGGTGTGGCAATC
>JAFLJL010002267.1:10000-15850 GCA_018398815.1 Conus ventricosus | reverse complement strand
GTGTGTGTGTGTGTGTGTGTGTGTGTGTGTGTGTGTGTGTGTGTGTGTGTGTGTGTTTTGTGCATGTACCTGCGCGCCCGCCTCAAGCGCGCGCGTGTGCGTGCGTGCGCTGTGCTGTATATGTGTGTTTATGCATGTGTCTGTGTGCAAGACCCTATTCTCTTTCAGTAATCTAGCTATGATATTGTCGTGACAAAGAACAAACGATTGCAGCTTTGTGTAAGCACTCGTGTCACGTTAAAATCAACTCTTTCGGTAACTATATGCGTCATTTTAAAATCAACTTTTGGGGTTACTATTCGTGTCATGTTGAAATCAACTCTTTGGGTAACTAGATGTGCAATTGTGAAATGAACTCTTTGGGTAACTATTCGTGTCATTTTGAAATCAACTCTTTGGTAACTACTCGCATCATTTTGAAAATGAACTCTTTGCGCTAACTTTTCGCGTCATTTTGAAATCAATTCTTTCGGTAACGTTTCGCGTCATTCTGAAATCAGCTCTTGGCTAACTTTTCGCGTCATTCTGAAATCACCTCTTTGGGTGAATACTCGCGTCATTTTGAAATGAACTCTTTGGCAACTACCGTGTCTTTAAAGTCAACTCTTGGTTAAATACTGGCGTCATTTTGAAATCAACTCTTTGGGCAACTACTCGTGTCTTTTAAAAGTCAACTCTTTGGTTAAATACTGGCGTCATTTTGAAATCAACTCTTTGGGCAACTACTCGTGTCTTTTAAAAGTCAACTCTTTGGTTAAATACTGGCGTCATTTTGAAATCAACTCTTTGGGCAACTACTCGTGTCTTTTAAAAGTCAACTCTTTGGTTAAATACTGGCGTCATTTTGAAATCAACTCTTTGGGCAACTACTCGTGTCTTTTAAAAGTCAACTCTTTGGTTAAATACTGCGTCATTTTGAAATCAACTCTTTGGGCAACTACTCGTGTCTTTATAAAGTCAACTCTTTGGTTAAATACTGGCGTCATTTTGAAATCAACTCTTTGGGCAACTACTCGTGTCTTTTAAAAGTCAACTCTTTGGTTAAATACTGGCGTCATTTTGAAATCAACTCTTTGGGCAACTACTCGTGTCTTTTAAAAAGTCAACTCTTGGTTAAATACTGGCGTCATTTTGAAATCAACTCTTTGGGCAACTACTCGTGTCTTTTAAAAGTCAACTCTTTGGTTAAACACTGGCGTCATTTTGAAATCAACTCTTTGGGCAACTACTCGTGTCTTTTAAAAGTCAACTCTTTGGTTAAATACTGGCGTCATTTTGAAATCAACTCTTTGGGCAACTACTCGTGTCCTTTTAAAAGTCAACTCTTTGGTTAAATACTGGCGTCATTTTGAAATCAACTCTTTGGGCAACTACTCGTGTCTTTTAAAAGTCAACTCTTTGGTTAAATTACTGGCGTCATTTTGAAATCAACTCTTTGGGCAACTACTCGTGTCTTTTAAAAGTCAACTCTTTGGTTAAATACTGGCGTCATTTTGAAATGAACTCTTTGGGCAACTACTCGTGTCTTTTAAAAGTCAACTCTTTGGTTAAATACTGGCGTCATGTTGAAATCAACTCTTTGGGCAACTACTCGTGTCTTTTAAAAGTCAACTCTTTGGTTAAATACTGGCGTCATGTTGAAATCAACTCTTTGGGCAACTACTACTCGTGTCTTTTAAAACTCAACTCTTTGGTTAAATACGGGCGTCATGTTGAAATCAACTCTTTCATTAACTAGATATGTCATGTTGAAATCAACTCTTTCATTAACTAGATGTGTCATGTTGAAATCAACTCTTTCATTAACTAGATGAGATGTTTTGTGTGTGTGTGTGTGTGTGTGTGTGTGTGTGGTGTGTGTGTGTGTGTGCGCGCGCCGCGACAGAGATGAAGTTGTGTGTGTGTGTGTGTGTGTGTGTGTGTGTGTGTGTGTGTGTGTGTGTGTGTGTGTGTGACAGAGATGAAAATGTGTGTGTGTGTGTGTGTGTGTGCGTGCGTGCGTGCGTACGTGCGTGCGTGTGTGTGTGTGTGTGTGTGTGTGCGTGCGTGTGACAGAGATGAAGTGTGTTTGTGTGTGTGTGTGTGTGTGTGTGTGTGTGTGTGTGTGTGTGTGTGTGTGTGTGTGTGTGTGCATGTACCTGCGCGCCCGCCTCAAGCGCGCGCGTGTGCGTGCGTGCGCTGTGCTGTATATGTGTGTTTATGCATGTGTCTGTGTGCAAGACCCTATTCTCTTTCAGTAATCTAGCTATGATATTGTCGTGACAAAGAACAAACGATTGCAGCTTTGTGTAAGCACTCGTGTCACGTTAAAATCAACTCTTTCGGTAACTATATGCGTCATTTTAAAATCAACTTTTGGGGTTACTATTCGTGTCATGTTGAAATCAACTCTTTGGGTAACTAGATGTGCAATTGTGAAATGAACTCTTTGGGTAACTATTCGTGTCATTTTGAAATCAACTCTTTTGGTAACTACTCGCATCATTTTGAAATGAACTCTTTGCGCTAACTTTTCGCGTCATTTTGAAATCAATTCTTTCGGTAACGTTTCGCGTCATTCTGAAATCAGCTCTTTGGCTAACTTTTCGCGTCATTCTGAAATCACCTCTTTGGGTGAATACTCGCGTCATTTTGAAATGAACTCTTTGGGCAACTACTCGTGTCTTTTAAAAGTAAACTCTTTGGTTAAATACTGGCGTCATTTTGAAATCAACTCTTTGGGCAACTACTCGTGTCTTTTAAAAGTCAACTCTTTGGTTAAATACTGGCGTCATTTTGAAATCAACTCTTTGGGCAACTACTCGTGTCTTTTAAAAGTCAACTCTTTGGTTAAATACTGGCGTCATTTTGAAATCAACTCTTTGGGCAACTACTCGTGTCTTTTAAAAGTCAACTCTTTGGTTAAATACTGGCGTCATTTTGAAATCAACTCTTTGGGCAACTACTCGTGTCTTTTAAAAGTCAACTCTTTGGTTAAATACTGGCGTCATTTTGAAATCAACTCTTGGGCAACTACTCGTGTCTTTTAAAAGTCAACTCTTTGGTTAAATACTGGCGTCATTTTGAAATCAACTCTTTGGGCAACTACTCGTGTCTTTTAAAAGTCAACTCTTTGGTTAAAACTGGCGTCATTTTGAAATCAACTCTTTGGGCAACTACTCGTGTCTTTTAAAAGTCAACTCTTTGGTTAAATACTGGCGTCATTTTGAAATCAACTCTTTGGGCAACTACTCGTGTCTTTTAAAAGTCAACTCTTTGGTTAAATACTGGCGTCATTTTGAAATCAACTCTTTGGGCAACTACTCGTGTCTTTTAAAAGTCAACTCTTTGGTTAAATACTGGCGTCATTTTGAAATCAACTTTTTGGGGCAACTACTCGTGTCTTTTAAAAGTCAACTCTTTGGTTAAACACTGGCGTCATTTTGAAATCAACTCTTTGGGCAACTACTCGTGTCTTTTAAAAGTCAACTCTTTGGTTAAACACTGGCGTCATTTTGAAATCAACTCTTTGGGCAACTACTCGTGTCTTTTAAAAGTCAACTCTTTGGTTAAATACTGGCCTCATGTTGAAATCAACTCTTTGGCAACTACTCGTGTCTTTTAAAAGTCAACTCTTTGGTTAAATACTGGCGTCCATTTTGAAATCAACTTTTTGGGCAACTACTCGTGTCTTTAAAACTCAACTCTTTGGTTAAATACGGGCGTCATGTTGAAATCAACTCTTTCATTAACTAGATGTGTCATGTTGAAATCAACTCTTTCATTAACTAGATGTGTCATGTTGAAATCAACTCTTTCATAACTAGATGTTCATGTTGAAATCAACATCTTTCATTAACTAGATGTGTCATGTTGAAATCACCTCTCTGGGTAACTAGCTGCGCTGTTTTTGAAATCAATTCTATGGTTAACTAGATGTGTCATGTTGAAATCACCTCTCTGGGTAACTAGCTGCGCTGTTTTGAAATCAAATCTATGGTTAACTAGATTGTCATGTTGATGTGTCATGTTGAAATCACCTCTCTGGGTAACTAAATGTGTGATTAAAATCAACTTCTTTGGGTAACGAGATGTGTCATTGAGATCAACTCTTTTGGTAACTAGATGTGTCATGTTGAAATCACCTCTTTGGGTAACTTGAGGTGTCATTTTGAATCAACTCTCTGGTACTACGTGTGTCATTTTGAACTCAACTCTTTTGGTAATGAGACGTGCCATGTTGAAATCAACTCTTTGGGTATCTAAATGTGTTAGGGTGAAATCAACTCTTTGGGTAACTAGATGTGTCATTGAAATACTCTTTTGATAACTAGAGGTGTCCTGTTGAAATCAACTCTTGGGGTAACTAGATGTGTCATGTTGAAATCAACTCTCGGGTAACTAGATGTGTCATGTTGAAATCAACCTCGAGGTAACTAGATGTGTCATGTTGAAATCAACTCTTGGGGTAACTAGAGGTGTCATGTTGAAATCAACTCTTGGGGTAACTAGAGTATCATGTTGAAATCAACTGACACGGGAGATAAGGCATTTTTCCAGCCTGCAGCATGAGCAGCATCGAATAACAACCCCCCCCTGCCTCCCCAGTACCCCCCCCCCCCCCCCCCCTGGACCCACCTCTCCGGGCCAGCTTTCGGGCCGTTTCCTTGCCTATGCCGTGTTGGCCCCAGTGACGATGCCCTTTTTTGGGCCCCCCCCCCCCCCCCCCCCCCCCCCCCCCCCCCCCCCCCCCCCCCGCCAAGGACCCACCTCTCCGGGCCAGCTTTCGGGCCTTTTCCCTTGCCTATGCCGGTTTGGCCCATGACATGACCGTTTGCCCCCCCCCCCCCCCCCCCCCCCCCCGCCAAGGACTCACCTTCCGGGGCCAGTTTTCGGGCCTTTCCTTCCCTAGGGCCAGTGTTGGCCCCCGTGACGAGACCTTTTTTTGCCCCCTGCCTCCCCCCCCCCCCCCACCCCCCCCCCCCCCCCCCCGCCAGGACCCCCCCTCCCCGGGGCCGCTCTTGGCCGTTTTTCCTTGCCGATGCCATGTTGGCCCCCAGTGACGATGACCGTTTTGTCCCCCCCCCCCCCCCTCCCCCCCCCCCCCCCCCCCCCCACCCCCCCCCACCCCCCCCCCCCCCCCCCAAGGACCCACCTCTCCGGGGCCAGCTTTGGGGCCCGTTTCCTTTTCCTTCCAGTGGGGCCCCAGGACGATGACCGTTTAAAACCCCCCCCCCACCCCCCCCCCCCCCCCCCCCCCCCGCCGGGTCCCACCTCCCGGGCCAGCTTTGGGGCCTTTTCCCTTGCCTATGCCATTTTGGGCCCCCAGTGACGATGACCGTTTTGCCCCCGCCCCCCCCCCCCCCCCCCCCCCCCCCAAAGGGACCCCCCCCTCCGGGCCAGCTTTCGGCCGTTTCCTTTCCCCTATCCAGTTTTGGGCCCCAGTACGATGACCGTTTTCCCCCCGCCCCCCCCCCCCCCCCCCCCCCCCCCCCCCCCCCCCCCCCCCCCAAAGGACCCCCCTCTCCGGGCCAGCTTTCGGCCGTTTCCTTGCCTATGCCGTTTTGGCCCCAGTGACATGCCCTTTTTCCCCCCTGCCCCCCCCCCCCCCCCCCCCCCCCCCCCCCCCCCCCCCCCCTCCCCCCAAAGGGACCCACCTCTCCGGCCAGCTTTGGGGCCGTTTCCCTTGCTGATCCAGTGTTGGCCCCCAGTGACGATGACCGTTTGCCCCCGCCCCCCCCCGCCCCCCCCCCCCCCCCCCCCCCCCCCCCCCCCCCCCCCGCCCCCCCACCCGCCGGGCCCTTCGGCCTTTCCTTGCCGATGCCAGTTTTTGCCCCATGACATCCCGTTTGCCCCCTCCTCCCCCCCCCC
>JAFLJL010002267.1:2500-7500 GCA_018398815.1 Conus ventricosus | reverse complement strand
CTTTCATTTGATGTTTTAAAGAAAGTAAATAAAAAAAATCTGCCTTAGTTATTGCCGACGAAGATTGAGAGAAAACAAAAACAACTGTGCATTCAGTAATGTAATGAGGGTACACGTCACGCCCCGTTGAGTTCCATTTACATATAAACTAGAATATCTTTTTATGCTGATCTTGAGAATGAGGATGATGAAGATTATGCTACGGATTTCCATTTCGGTCTGAGACTGCACGACAGGGCTGTGCTCTGCGCTTTGTTTAACAATATACCTCAGCATCAACCTGGTCCAAGAGATACAGACACCTGCAGTGTTGGTCAGAAAATCTGAGCAACACTCACATACACGCATCCATTAAGTGGAAGAAACTCGACTGTGTGGTCCCAGTCTTCCCAACTGATCCCGTGGCAAACACAACTCTCGGTAGGAGCCGGTCGGGGCAGAAAAACCCCACATGACTCTGATGGGAATCAAACCCCCGACCTCCCAGCCGGGAGGCCGCGAGGTTAAGCACTTCACCACAGCGGTTGGTGTAGAGTAGAATATTTGTCACATAAGTAGACATCACAGTACACTTGTATCACTGATGTCGTTTTAATCATTTGACAAGATTTCTTTGTTTCAATAAGACATAATCTTGCCTCCACTCATTCCTAAACACAAGGTGTGAGAACATAAATCACAAGCTTGGGGGAGGGGAGGGCGTTGTAATGGGGAAAGAGGTTGAGGATTGTACTTTAGGGGTATAATAGGAAAGGGCTGAGGATTGTACTTTAGGGGGTATAACAGGAAAAAGCTGAGGATTGTACTTTAGGGGGTATAATAAGAAAGGGCTGAGGATTGTACTTTATGGGGGTATAATAGGAAAGGGTCTGAGGATTGTACTTTAGGGGGTATAATATAGAAAGGGCTTAGGATTGTACTCTAGGGGGTATAATAGAAAGGGCTAAGGATTGTACTTTAGGGGGGTATAATAAGAAAGGGCTGAGGATTGTACTTTAGGGGATATAATAGGAAAGGGGCTGAGGATTGTATTTTAGGGGGTATAATAGGAAAGGGGCTGAGGATTGTACTTTATGGGGTATATAGGAAAAGGGCTGAGGATTGTACTTTAGGGGGTATAACAGGAAAGGAGCTGAGGATTGTATTTTAGGGGGTATAATAGGAAAGGGGCTGCGGATTGTACTTTAGGGGGTATAAAGGAAAGGGGCTGAGGATTGTACTTTAGGGGGTATAACAGGAAAGGAGCTGAGGATTGTATTTTAGGGGGTATAATAGGAAAGGGCCTGAGGATTGTACTTCAGGGGGGTATAACAGGAAAGGGGCTGAGGATTGTATTTTAGGGGTATAAGAAAGGGCTGAGGATTGTATGTTATGGGGGTATAATAAGAAAGGGGCTGAGGATTGTACTTTAGGGGGTATAATAGGAAAGAGGCTGAGGATTGTACTTTAGGGGTATAATAGGAAAGGGGCTGAGGATTGTACTTTAGGGGGGTATAACAGGAAAGGGGCTGAGGATTGTACTTTAGGGGGTATAATAAGAAAGGGGCTGAGGATTGTACTTTAGGGGGTATAATAGGAAAGGGGCTGAGGATTGTACTTTAGGGGGGTATAACAGGAAAAGGGGCTGAGGATTGTACTTTAGGGGCTATAACAGGAAAGGGCTGAGGATTGTACTTTAGGTGGTTATAACAGGAAAGGGGCTGAGGATTGTACTTTAGGGGGTATAACAGGAAAGGGGCTGAGGATTGTACTTCAGGGGGTATAATAGGAAAGGGGCTGAGGATTGTACTTCAGGGGGTACAATAGGAAGGGGCTGAGGATTGTACTTTAGGGGGTATAACAGAAAGGAGTGAGGATTGTACTTTAGGGGGTATAATAGGAAAGAGGCTGAGGATTGTACTTCAGGGGGGTATAACAGGAAAGGGACTGAGGATTGTACTTTAGGGGGGTATAACAGGAAAGGGGCTGAGGATTGTACTTTAGGGGTATAACAGGAAAGGAGCTGAGGATTTATTTAGGGGGTATACCAGGAAAGGGGCTGAGGATTGTACTTTAGGGGTATAACAGGAAGGGGCTGAGGATTGTACTTTAGGGGGTATAACAGGAAAGGGGCTGAGGATTGTACTTTAGGGGGTATAGTAGGAAAGGGCTGAGGATTGTATTTTAGGGGGTAACAGGAAAGGGCTGAGGATTGCACTTTAGGGGGTTATAACAGGAAAGGAGCTAGAATTGTACTTTAGGGGGTATAACAGGAAAGGGGCTGAGGATTGTTACTTTAGGGGGTATAACAGGAAAGGGGCTGAGGATTGTACTTCAGGGTGTATAACAGGAAAGGGGCTGAGGATTGTACTTTAGTGGGTATAATAAGATAGAGGCTGAGGATTGTACTCTATGGGGGTATAATAAGAAAGGGGCTGAGGATTGTACTTTAGGGGTAATAAGGAAAGGGGCTGAGGATTGTACTTTAGGGGGGTATAATAAGAAAGGGGCTGAGGATTGTACTTTAGGGGGTTAATAGGAAAGGGGCTGAGGATTGTACTTCAGGTGGGTATAACAGGAAAGGGGCTGAGGATTGTACTTCAGGGGGTATAATAGGAAAGAGGCTGAGGATTGTACTTTAGGGGGTATAATAGAAGAGGGGCTGAGGATTGTACTTTAGGGGGTATAACAGGAAAGGAGCTGAGGATTGTATTTTAGGGGGATAACAGGAAAGGGGCTGAGGATTGTACTTTAGGGGGTATAATAGGAAAGGGGCTGAGGATTGTACTTTAGGGGGTATAACAGGAAATGGGCTGAGGATTGTACTGTTAGGGGGTATAATAGGAAAGGGGCTGAGGATTGTATTTTAGGGGGTATAACAGGAAAGGGGCTGAGGATTGTACTTTAGGGGGTATAACAGGAAGGAGCTGAGGATTGTACTTTAGGGGGTATAAGAGGAAAGGGGCTGAGGATTGTACTTTAGGGGTATAACAGGAAAGGGGCTGAGGATTGTACTTCAGGGGTTATAACAGGAAAGGGGCTGAGGATTGTACTTTAGGGGGTATAATAAGAAAGAGGCATGAGGATTGTACTTTATGGGGTATAATAAGAAAGGGGCTGAGGATTGTACTTTAGGGGCATAATAAGAAAGGGTCTGAGGATTGTACTTTAGGGGGGTATAATAGGAAAGGGGCTGAGGATTTGTACTTCAGGGGGTATAACAGGAAAGGGGCTGAGGATTGTACTTCAGGGGGTATAATAGGAAAGAGGCTGAGGATTGTCTTTGGGGGTTATAATAGAAGAGGGGCTGAGGATTGTACTTTAGGGGGTATAACAAGAAAGAGGCTGAGGATTGTACTTTAGGGGGTATAATAAGAAAGGGGCTGAGTATATGTACTTTTGGGGGATAATAGGAAAGAGGCTGAGGATTGTACTTTAGGGGGTATAATAGAAGAGGGGCTGAGGATTGTACTTTAGGGGGTATAATAAGAAAGAGGCTGAGGATTGTACTTTAGGGGGTTATAACAGGAAAGGGGCTGAGAATTGTACTTTAGGGGGTATAATAAGAAAGAGGCTGAGGATTGTACTTTAGGGAGTATAATAGAAGAGGGGCTGAGGATTGTACTTTAGGGGGTATAACAAGAAAGAGGTGAGGATTGTACTTTAGGGGGTATAATAGGAAAGGGGCTGAGGATTGTACTTTAGGGGGTATAATAGGAAAGAGGCTGAGGATTGTACTTAGGGGTATAATAGAAGAGGGGCTGAGGATTGTACTTTAGGGGGTATAATAAGAAAGAGGTGAGGATTGTACTTTAGGGGGTATAACAGGAAAGGGGCTGAGAATTGTACTTTAGGGGGTATAATAAGAAAGAGGCTGAGGATTGTACTTTAGGGGGTATAATAGAAGAGGGGCTGAGGATTGTACTTTAGGGGGTATAACAGGAAAGGGGCTGTGGATTGTACTTTAGGGGGTATAACAGGAAAGGGGCTGAGGATTGTACTTTAGGGGGGTATAATAGGAGTGGGTCTGAGGATTGTACTTTAGGGTGTATAATAGGAAAGGGGCTGTGGATTGTACTTTAGGGGGGTGATAAGAAAGGGGCTGTGGATTGTACTTTAGGGGGTATAATCGGAAAGGGGCTGAGGATTGTACTTTAGGGGGTATAATAGGAAAGGGGCTGAGGATTGTACTTTAGGGGTATAATCGGAAAGGGGCTGAGGATTGTACTTTAGGGGGTTATAACAGGAAAGGGGCTGAGGATTGTACTTTAGGGGGGTATAATAGGAAAGGGGCTGAGGATTGTACTTTAGGGGGTATAACAGGAAAGGGGCTGAGGATTGGACTTTAGGGGGTATTAACAGGAAAGGGCTGAGGATTGTACTTTAGGGGTATAACAGGAAAGGGGCTGAGGATTGTACTTTAGGGGGTATAATAGGAAAGGGCTGAGGATTGTACTTTAGGGGGTATAAACAGGAAAGGAGCTGAGGATTGTACTTTAGGGGGTATAACAAGAAAGGGATTGTACTTTAGGGGGTTATAATAAGAAAGTGGCTGAGGATTGTACTTTACGGGGTATAACAGGAAAGGAGCTGAGGATTGTACTTTAGGTGGTATAACAGGAAAGGGGATTGTACTTTAGGGGGGTATAATAAGAAAGGGGCTGAGGATTGTACTCTAGGGGCTATAACAGGAAAGGGGCTGAGGATTGTACTTTGGGGGGGCGGGTATAATAGAATGGGGTTGAGGATTGTAAATGGCAGGATCCGGGGAGGGGGGGTGAGTGGGGTTAATGTGGAGGCATTGTGGCAAGGGAGGGAGAAAGAGAGAGAGGAGAGAGAGAGAGAGAGAGCGAGAGAGAGAGAGAGAGAGAGAGAGAGAGAGAAGAGAGAGACAGACAGACAGACCACCAAGAGACAGACAGAGACAGAGAGACAGAGAGAGAGAGAGAGAGAGTCAAAGGGAGACAGAGAGAGAGAAAGAGAGAGGGACGGGGGAGGACAGAATGAGAGAGAAGAGAAGA
>JAFLJL010002266.1:0-51116 GCA_018398815.1 Conus ventricosus | reverse complement strand
AAACGAAAAAAAATTAAAGTTCAATTAGGTTTTAGAGAAAGGGAAACAAAGGGAGACCCCGAGGGGGGTATTCATTTCCCCAGTGACCGTGCCATTAGCTCCCCGACCCAAGTTGCCAAAATTCTCTGAAGGAACCGATTCGATTGATGAAACATCGTGTTTCGAAACGTTTGCGCCCAGTCGGGGTTTGGGCCCGAAAAAGTGGGCATCTTTTGTCGCGTTACTGAGGGGGTAAGGCAACAAATTTTACTGCGTTCCCAGCAAACAACAGTCTGATTTCGGCGCTTGAAGAAAATCTTGATTGAAAGGGGGCCCTCACAGAGGGAGGGTTCAAAAAAATTTTGTTCAAAAATTACAACGGGTGAGACGTACACTCTTTTGGGTGCACGTTAGTCACTTTGAAAAAGGGTTAGAGTTGAGTGGTAAAAAAAGGATTTTCTAAATTGAAAGGCTAGTTATGAAGACAATTTTCGGGTTGGGGCCCGATTTAACCATACTTTTTGAAAGAGAACGCCAGGACAGAGGGGAGTTGGAAGTTCGCAAAGGGGGTATAGAGAGGGAGTTTTGGGCAAAAATGCAGGAGAAAAGGGGCCAGGCACAGGTGAGAAGAGGGCAGGAGCAGGGAAGTTTCGCAAAATCTAAAAAACCCCGTGGGGGGGCAGAAGGAAAGGGGAAAAGGGGCTTTTGGGGTTTCATTTTTCACAAAAGGGGCAGTGGCGAGGGTTTCGCATGAGGTCCAGAAGGGAGCACCTTGCAAGAGGGGGATAAGGGTCGTCAAGGGGAAAAACCGCGTGGAAACCCAAAAAGGGGCATCTGAAAGGGGAGTGCGCCTATGGCTACATGGACAGAGTCAGTGTCAGGAAGGAGGGGACAGGCTAGGGTTCGTTTCCGTGGAAGAAGGGGGATTGGCCACAGAGGGTGAAAGGTTTCAACACTGGGTTGTTCATGGGGGTAGTTGAAAAACCTGGGGGAGAAAGGGGATTTGACAGGGGAAATCCGACCTTTTTTCTAACGATGGCACTGTGAGGGATTTCCGTTGCTAAGAAGAAGTACGTTTCCCCCTTTCTTCTCAGGCATTTTTCTGCGTTGGTGATGGAGAACCCCTTCTGATTTGATCATTGGGAAAAATTCCGGGCAAGGGATCCAGGGGATCCCGAGTTTTTTTGACTGCTACAGGGGCAGCAGTTCAAACAGGAGCAAGAAGGAGGAAAAGGTGAAAAACCGTTTGTCGTTCCGAAGGAAATCGGGGTAGATGCGCTGGATTTGGGCGGCCCGGGAAAAAACCCTTGCTCGTGAAGTCTGGGATTGGCAAAGGGGGAGGAAACGGGGTTAGGGAGGTAGCAGAATTTTTTGTGAAAGGGGGGCGTTGTACCCAGTGTTTACCAAGGGGGGCGGTAAGGGACCACTCATTTGAGGTACCAGCAGGATCGTGAAAACCTGTCAGTCTGGGGCACGGGCTCATGGGGGTCTTTTCGGCCCAGCAAAAACAGCTGACCGCATCTTTGATGGATATTCCTGGGGGAGCAATGGCACAGACATTCAAGCGTTTCTAGCACTTGTCATGTGACGTGTGTCAACGGTCAGCCACAAGAATGGGTGAAGAGGAAGGCGCCTCTTAAAACAGCCCCTTCAATTGACACACAATTCAGGAGTGTGGCTGTTGATTGATTGCCATCGCGCCCTGTTCCAAAGGTGGGGGCACAGGTATGTGTTGACGCTTGTCGGACCTACGCGACCAGCTATATCAGAAGCAGTTGCTTGTGAAGGCGTAGATACGCAACAGCGTCACTGACAAGGGCTGGTAGACATTTTTCTCGCGTGCGCGCGTGCCAGCACAAATTCTACGTGACAGGGGGTCACAGCTTCACCTCCGGCGGTGATGAAGGAGGCAACAGCTGTAGGGAGATCACACAGCTTCTTCTACCCCCATACACACCCAATGCAATGCGCCTTGGTGGAGAGAATTCAATGGTGTGCCTGAAGGGCATCTTAAAGAAGCACTGTAGAAAGGCCAGCAGATTGGACGACCTGGCTACATTCCAGGCGGCCACTGTTCGCCTAAGGGAAGCCACTCAGGAAAGCACAGCTTTTCGCCATTTGAGTGCGGTATGGCGCGGACGTACGGGGACCAGTGTGCATTCTCAAAGAGCTGTGGTCCGGAGAACATGAGTAGAAGAAGTCAAAACCACTTATCAGTATGTGGTGGACTTTCGCAATAGCTAGAGGAGACATGTAAGGTCGCACGGGAGAGTTTGCAGGAGGATAGGGTCGTCCAGAAGAGGCAAAATGACAGGAAGGTGGGGGAAGCAATTTCCCTCAAGGTGGGAGATCAACGTCCTGTTACTGCTTCCCACGGATCACAAAAAGCTTGCTGATGCATTTGGATCCCCAAGGGACATTTCACCAGATTGAAAGGTAGATCAGGACTACCGAAAACGATGTGAATGGGAAATCAAAAACTTTTCCATGCAAATTAGCTCAGCAAATCTATTCAGCGTGAGGACTCAGCCACACAGGCGCAGCAGCAATCATGATGGAGGTGAAAGAGACCCAGCAGAATAAGGGGAGATTTTGTTGCTGAGTTTCAAGAGAAGAGTCATAAACAGGGCTGTGTACTGTATGAAGGGCTGACAGTAGGGAGACAGGAGAGAAGTTAGGGGTCCTCGAACAGCTATGGGGTCCCTGACTGACTAAACAGGCAGGGACAAAACTTTAGAGACATGTCGGTGGTGTTAACAGCGCAAAAACCCGTACCTTGTGAAAGCTACCGATCCCCATATGACACAAGCAAAGTGATCGAGGAGCGACGGTAGAAAAGATGTTGGACCTTGGGGTGATTGGAACCTCCAAATTCATCGTATAGTGCACCCGTCGTCTTAGTGAGCGAAAAAGTATCAGCCCCGTGAGCATCCGGTTCTGAGTTGACTATAGACGTTTGAACAGTGTCACAAGGTCGCTGCAGACAGAGGTCATACGAAACATGGAAGACCTGTTCGTCAGATCAGACCCCAAGCAAGGGAGCAGTATTTCACCAGGAAATCAGGGGAAAATTCTGAGGGGCGAGCAAGGGTTACTGGCCAATAGCCTTGAGTGAGGACTCAAAGGAAGTCACGCATCTTCCACTCCTATTGGGCTATACCAGTGGCGAGTACTTCCTTTTGGGGATGGTCAACGCTCCTGCGTATTCTCTGGAGATGAGGAGTTATTGAAGGGATTGGAAAGGCGTTGTGAAACTTCATGGAATGACATTCTGATCGATCGAGACATGGGAGGAGCATATGAGGCAAGCTAGGAGCAGTTTTTAGAGAGGTTGAGACAAGCCATTCTCACAGCCAGACCAACAAAGTGGCCAGGTTGGTTTTCCAAGCCTGGAGTTCCTAGGTTTTGTTGTGGAGGACACAAAGCAATCCAGAAAGGAGGAAAGGTGGGAGAAGATGATGAATCAGAGGGACCAAAGACAAAACAGAAGTCAGGAGTCTGCTAGTTTTTTGGGGTTCTATAGGGGTTTGTTCCAAATTTCGCAGCAACACGAGTCCTCTCAGTGAATTTGGTCTCAAGGCAGGGAAACCCAGCAGTGGTCGACGTGGTCAGACGCTCGCGAGCACGCACTGCAGACAGTGTTGGAAAGGACTAGGTTCCGTTCCCATCTTGACGCTACAGATATGTCCAAACCATTTTTGTTGCCGGACCGATGCATCAGGTGGTGGATGGTTGCGTATTGTTGCAGGAGCACGAAAGGGGTCCGAGTTTCCTGTGCGGTATGATAGCAGGAAGTTGGACAAGTGTGCAAGAGGGTAGCAAACGAACCGTGGAGAAGGAGTGTTTAACTGTCGTGTGGGCCCGTGGCAGACAGTTCCACCAAATACCTGTATGGGAAAGAGTTCGTGATAGAGACAGATCACAACACTCCAAATTCCTGCAGGCAGGCACAGCTGAAAAACAGCAGGGTTCTGCGTTGGGCAATGGCAATGCAGACCTACAGGTATAGAGTGCAGTACATCCCAGGTCGACAGAATGTCGGAGCTGTCTATTAAGCCGTGTAAGTATGCAAGCTGCAAACTCAGTGGAAGTCAGTCATATCCGGGGTGCCTTTTTTTGGTTGATAATATGTTGTTGATTACAGTTATGTCTGAGTGGATTTATGGGTTCATTCCAGTTGGCTATGGTTAATATTTTTTGTATGTGAGACTTGTTCATATTTTCTTTGTCAGACTTGTTCACGTGAAGGTAGTTTCTGCTTGGAGCATACAGTCGGCTTGTGTGTAGTGATGCATTATTTTAATACGTGAGGATGGAGATTTCCTCCAGTGAAGTGCATGGCATCGAGGATCATATTATAATGTGCTTTTCATAAGAATTGTGAAGAGAAGATGTGGCAAACCCGCAGGTAGGGGGATTGCTAGGTGCGCACGAGCGTCGTTAAATGGGACGAAATAACGCAAGAGCGCAATTCATGATAATCATTGGGGCGCAATTCACTAATGATTATTTCCCTATAGTTTATAAACCGTTTGTTGATGAAGTATTTTTCAAAACTTTGCACGTGGTAGCTGTGTTTCAGCAAATTCGGTCGTAGTCTTTCCTTTTTTTTTGTACCGTTGTTTTGAAGACAATGCGGTGCATAGACTTTTGCAAGGGTGAAGTTGTCACGTCCAAAAATAACCACAAGCAAGGTCGTGGTTAGTCGCCAGCAATTTGTTCGGACATAAGCTTCAACCCAAACATTTAGGGCAGGTAGACGGGCCTATGTCGGGTCCAGCAATTAAGCTTAGCGGAGACGGCTTCACGGAGACGGTACGCGTACTGGCCAGACAGACTAAGCCGTTTGACCGACGCCTCGATGTCTGCCCGGACGGATCTCAGTGCCTGGGCCAGACTTCTTCTAGCCAATTTAGAGTGACCAGAGCCACGAGTTAAGCCACACGGCGCCAGTTAAGTAGGAAAGGGGGGAAGGTAGTGCGATGGTGGGGGTGAAATCTAGCTAATCAATTTAATGACAATTGACCACCACAGAGAGTAAAGGAGTGTAGGCGTGCCTGTCATGATTTGAACTATCCAATGGACTTAGGGGAGATAACTTCGGGTATCAGGGGTAAAAATAACTGACCAATGGTACTCGCCCTTTTTGAAGATCGGAACGGGATAAGAAGGATGTGAGAGTGAGAGAACGGCGCGTGAACGAGGGGAGAGACGAACAGGAGACAGAGAGAGAGAAGAGGTTCTGGAGGCTGTGTCTCTGCAGGAGTAAAGGCAGAGAGACGAGAGTGACGTGAAGTTTAAGCATTAGCACAGATAGTCAGCAGAGGGAGGGATAAAGAGCGATGTGGAGAGAGAGAGTTGCTAAAACTAATGAGAGAAAAGAAAGAAAAAGTAAAAGGAAAAAGAAAAGAACCTGTCCATTTTAATAGGAGAACTGACTTGGAGAGAGAGAGAGAGTGCAATGCGTTAATGCAGAAGAAGGAACAGGAGACCAGCTCGCTGTTGAAGTCACTGGTTCCATCTGAACGGGGGTTCGGACCTCATACATGGCAGCATCACTTCGTCAAGAGACCCCACAGACCAAACGCCAGTGCAGCAGACCAATACCAGTGCGCGTTGTGTCGTGTTGTGTAAGTAGGCAGTGAAAGAAAAAAAAAGGAAAGAAAGGACAGTGATTCGTGAATAGATAACGATCACTGGCCAGGCTAAAAGTAGATATCTATTTATACCGGGTTAGTTAATGATGGTTTTAGATAAATGATTTTTTTTTTGTGAAGTTCAGGAAAGTGAGAAATGTATTATTTTGTTTGATTCATATGCATTGAAGTTTCGTTCTATGATCATGTGTAGGAAAGTTATAGACTTTATAGTGGTTTGATGTGACGAATGCATGATTATGAAATGAGATTGTAAGCACGCTGAGCGTTTGTTTGGGCTGTGCGGGGTTAGTCTTCCTCCACGGAAATCACGCGGGTTGACACTCATCACTCGATGTGTGGACCTTATTTGATGCTCTAAGGTGAACATGTAACTGGGAGGTGAAGGGTGGCAAAGTATTTTGTTCTTTATGAAAAGCTTGAAACTAAACTATAAAGTAGATCTGGAAGACATGCCGGTATGGGACTCTCTCCCCCTTCCCATTATATCTCCCCAGTTTGTGTTGCAAAAAAAAGAAGAAGAAAATGTACACAAAAACTTGATTTTTTTAAAACTGTCAGCCATGATTTCCTACTAGACAATTGTGATCACAATTGAAAATACTGCATGCAAACCATGATTAAGGAATTTACTTTCACATTTGTTCTTTTCTGTGCTACCAACACAAATGCTAATTATTACATATTGTCTCGTACCCCCCCCAACACAAAAGTTGCAAAATATGATGCATCAGCGGGGGCAGAGTGTCTGAGTGTTATATGTGAGCATATAGGACCAGGCCAAGCTCTACCAGCCAGCTTGGCCAGTTAACTTCCTATTCTGCATCTACATGCCATACACTTAATTCACTCTATGCAGACGTGGTGCAGTGTAGTGACAAGCCCCTTGATTACAGATTGTTTCTTTTTTTATGGTTTGATTTTTCATCACTTTCGTGGAATGAAGATGTTGTAAATATGTCTCTTCTTTCCCTTCTCCAAGTGGGTTAACAACATTAAAAATTACCGGGCACTGATGTCACCTTTCATATCATTACTTCAACTGATACTTCTGTGTTTAGTACCATTTACACTACCTGTTGTAAAATTTTCTTTCTTTCTTTCTGCGTACGAAGGTGATCTCCTGCGGGACACTCCCAGTATAGCCGGCAGTGGAGTTTTGTGTGTTGTATGCCCCTTTTTATTATCCCGCCATTAAGGCCTGACATCTCCATCATCGGGAGAAATGTTGTTAAAATTCATCTATAGACGGCTACTTTCTGCTGCAAAGCTCTGGATGCATTCACTTGCTTACCTTTTTCCTGTGGATTACACACAAACACTGATAACAATAATAGTAATAATAACAGTGATGATGTTGTTGATAGTTGGTTGTTGTTGTTGTTGTGATGTTGTTGTGTTGTCGTACCTGGCTTTTAAAGACTCAGGGATCATCCGAACAGACCGAAGTACTTTGAACACTATGGTACAAAATGCGTCAGCTGGGGATGAGAACATTACGGCGTGTTACCGTTTATAATTACCCCAGCACATGGGCAGCCACACTCCGACTTCGGGGGAAACAGTGTTGATGATATCTGACTAACAATATGATAATAATAACATAATGATAATAATAATCGATAAAATAATAATAATACTAATCGGACTCAAAGTTCTGGAACAAAAAGCGACACGAAAAAAAGCCTCAAAGACTACAAAACTTCGGCATGAGTGAACAGTACCCATAATATGCATAAAAATTACCACTGGTTGTACGAGTGAGAGTAGCAAAGAAAAATCTCTGTGACTGGGAACAATCACACCGAACGTGGACCAAGGAAGACAGGAAAGGAAAGACAGAAGATTAAAAGCAAAAATATGAGCGCAGCAGACACGGGGCTGAGGGAGGGCTGGGAGTATTTTCTGGTGCAGAGTTTACCCTCACCTACCTGGAGATGCATCTCCCCAGGTTGCAACTCCCCGCCTTTTCACACTGTGTGAGGTTCAAGGAGGGCCAATGGACAGGACACCGGACCGCGAGTTTTCAACAGCATATTCCTAACCTGTACAAACCATCTGGCAGCGAACTGGAGTCAGGTATCTGCTCTGCTGTGCACAGAACTAGGTGCCAGATAAACCCAGGGTCAGTTTACAGAAAAAACGAAGAAAAGGTTTCAGTTTGTCATTCTGTGGATGATATGTATATGTTTGTCCAGAGTATGAGTGGGTGGGGGAGACAAGAGAGAGGGGGAGACAGAGGAGGAGAAGACGAGACAAAGAAGGACAGAGGAGCGAGAGTGTAAGTATGTATGCAAGTGTCGTGAGTATTGTAGCATGTCGTCCAGATATGCAATACTGGCCATCTCAAACATACTAATAGTCAGGTGATGTTGGAACTACAATCCGATCGTTCACATCGTTACCATTTTATGAAATTTCCCGGAAGATCCCTATGATACCTGCTTTTTTTAATTAAGAGGATGCACCGCTGTCCGAGTTTGTTTTTCATAATGAAAATAAGAACAACAAAACAGGACTCTTATGTGTTGCCGGGGAAAATTTGCAAAGTGCGATAGTAATCGCTCATGCGTTGGACCCGGCTAACTGAAATTCAGCGAGATCAGAACATCGCGAACACAAAGCTAGACCGAAACTAAGCAGACGACAGTTAATTTACGATTGCTGTATGATGAATAATTGCAATAATTTTACTCAGGGTAAGGTATTTAACACTTGTTATTATCAGTGTTGTGTGTGGATTTGTTTCTGTTTCTGTCGAGAACACGCTGCACCATCCAGAGGAGACTGGCTGTTGCAGCGGATGCTGGCTTGCGCCAAGTGGTAGTGCGCATTCTATGACGAGAGGGGCGTGGCTAGGTTGGAACAATAATCGCGTACTGGCGTGGCATCATTGACGAATGAATACCCCATGTGCAATGGGAAGCGTCCTAAACCGGAACGGACCCACATGGCTTACTTTTCGTTTAACGTACGTTTGAGACAATGCGCTGGCAATTAGATAGCAAGCACCAGCGTTGTTTTCTTTTTGTGTGTGTTGCCTTCGATGGAAAGAATCCGTTGTTGTTTATTTGTCCCCATTCTGTGAAATTTGTTGCAAGTAGCAGACGTGGACGATCAAAGCTTATTATCGAGCTGAGTTCCAGGTCTCAACCACACATAGTGTGTTGTGGGTGTGTGAGTGAGTGTGTGTGTGTGTGTGTGTGTGTGAGAAGGAGAGAGAGAGAGAGAGAGAGTTTTACTGCCTGGCACTCGTTTCCATCGTTTTTAAGTGAAAGGATTTCTTTTGTTGACACTTTCAAAAGGGGGGGGGGGTCTTTATTCTAAGAGCATTTTAACTGTGCAATGTACAATTTTGATTATGGGGGAGGCAAATGTCAGGGGAGCAGGAGGGGGGGGGGGGGGCCGGGGGGAGAAAGTGCTCCAGATGTGCGTGTGTGTGTGTTCCACACACCATGATACTTTGGAAACAGTGTATACTGCCTACAAGTGAAGCACATATTAAATTGTTTTATAGATATTTATTACGTGTGTGTGTGTGTGTGCGTGTGCGTGGCGTTTTATTGTTGTGATGTGTGTGTGTGGCATTTGGCGCGCATCGCGTGCATGCGTGTGTGTTGTGTGTTGCTGTGGTGTTGTGTGTGAGTGTGGTGTGTGGTGTGTGTGGTGTGATGCTTGCCGCGCGCGTGCGTCGCGTTAGTGTGTGTGTGTGTGTGTATCTATGTCTGTGTGTGTCTGTGTCGTGAACACGCTCTCTTGCTCTCTCTTCTCTCTCTCTCTCTCTCTCCTTTTCGATGTGTCTGTATGTGGTGTTGAGATGGGCAGGAGTAGGACCAATAGGATATTTAAGAAGTATGCTCATTATCATAAATTGCATATATAATTTTCATACTTCAGACTCTCTGTATACTTACACCCGAGGGCCCAGGTTAAGTGCCCCAAACACATCTACAAAAGATGAACCCCAGCACAACGGCGTAACGGGACTTTTACAGTGTTCAAAGAGCGGTATGTTCCGAGAATTTCAAGACGATGCATGACATCCATGAAGAAAAAAACTCCAGCAGGTGACAACAACGTGTCGCCATGGATCTACAATGTGTGCACCTGTTGCTGAGGAAGTCAAGCATGCAAGCAACAGATCATACAGAAACTATTTACTTCAGGAGCATGCATGTTTGTTCGCAGTGTTTCACCAGAAATATTTGCATGTGAAAACTGGAATCTATGCGTTTTCTGTATCAAACTGACAGAGGAACAAAGTGCGATTGATCCATCACATGGCAGGCAAATTTAGTAAGAAGACAGGGTAGCGACAGGATATAAAATACAGTCAGGAAAACATTTTCAAAACTTCACGCACTTGGCAGACAGACCCTTCCCATCCGAAACAGCTTATGGATGAAGGTCCTGATATGCTTACTACATGTGAATAAACATAAGACTGTGTGGACGAACTTGTCGAAATGAAAATAGATAACCAAAAGGTAGAACCGTGCAATGAAGGCAGCACAAGAAATGTCGAACATCAAAGGAGCCTCACAACTACCCGTTCAAACTCTGAAAATATTTATTGATAAAAACCTAATCACAAAAAAAACCCTCCCCCCCCCCAATGGGCAGAGTCTTTGACAAGCACACAAAGCTATTTTTACTGTGGGGAGAGCTGATCGAACAGGACAGTTGTTCAGGTGCTCTGTCATTTTCTGTTGATAACACGATACGTTGAGTATGCAGAGATTCTGCAGAAAACTTTCAGAAGGGGGAGGCATGCTGCACTGGATGTAAGTTCTACCAAATGTAAGCTGCAATACCACCAACCGCTACAGGACTTCATCTAAAGGAAACAGAGGTAGTAGCATTGCTCCCACTGACCGGAGTCTTGAAGCTACAGTTCTCAGATGAACTTGTTTTCTGTCATTGAAGAAGAAGAGAGAAACAATTCCGATCTATCACTTTTCAAATTGTCGAACCTCTCGCAAAAAATGTAGACAACAGAATGCTTGATCTGGACTCCAGTTAATGATAGAAAGGTCAATCCAAAACTGACTCGTAAAGAAAGACTTCTTAGTCAAATTCAGATCTGCAAGCACAAGGCAGGGACTGGACAGTTGTTTACTCTATGATGCTGTAACTTCCATGCTCTTTGATGCTGCATGAGCAACTTGTCAGTGCTCCACCAAGCTGATAATAATGCTGTGGCACATTGCATTGAGCTGCACAAAATGTGGCAGAGACATTCTCTCCAAAAGATACAGTTTTGATGGCACAATTACTTCAGAGGCAGCAGAAACCTGTAGTTCCACATAGTCTTCGAGATTTTATTGGCATGGTATGCATGGAGGTCAGTTTGAAGTGAAAGTGCCCACAATGGATGCACCCCCCATATTAAAATCCGTTTTGTCTGTCTCAGAGCTAATGATGTTCATACAAAAAATGAAGATGTTGGAAACAAGATTCACTCTTCTTCAAAACAATATCACCCAAACCACGAGAAACCCCCCTGGTTCTACATTAGCATGATAATATACATCGGACAAGGCAGAGGGAAAACAATCGATAAACTGTTGAACTGGGTCTGTGTTATCCCTACAGCTAGGAACGATGGAAATTGTCACTCAGTTGGTAACTCTGTGTCTTCAAAGGCTTAGAGGAGGAGCAGTGTTGTGTCACAAAGTGAATGAAGGGACTCTTCACTGTTGCGGCTGTGGCTAATCTTGACCACAACTCATCGTCTCTGCGGTCCAAAGACTTTTTCACGGCACTGCATCTCTCTTGTGCAGCTTCCAACAGTAAACAATCCTGGAAAACCAAGCGAAGCACATCTGATCATTCCCAGAGCACGCAAAAAAGGTCACCTTGTGACCTTGCAGAATACACTGATCTCCCAGAAGCTAGCGTCACAGAGACTGTTTTGCACGGAACCGTTGTGATCTGAAGGCTCAGTCTGTTGCCCTTAATGACTTCTATGGCAAAGGGAAAAACGAGTGGTTATCAATGTTGAATCTTTGGTAAGTAAAGACAGTCTTGATGCGGATTTGATCTTATTTCATGGAGCTGCGTTTCTTGCTAGCACACAGCAAGGCGAAAGACTGTCTCCAAATAGATGCCTCTGCTGCCCACTTTTCACAGCGAAAGCACAGTCATCTGTCATGATACTTCCGCCATGAACCCATATGGTAGCCATAACAGAGACTAAAATCAATATGGGTTTTGAATGTTATCGTAATTTAAGATATTTTTTCATAGAGCTTAATACATTTAAATGTATATAATAGCCATCAAAAACATTATCGATCGCATGTGTCATTATCTAAGTCAAAAGACGACACCAAAAGCTTCTTTGGGGTACCCAATTTGACGAAAATCATACCACAAGACAATAGTTCGACATCAAAATAAATTGCATAAATTCCATGATGCAACATTGTTTGGATAGTATATACTTTAAAGAATTACATGTTATTACCATATTGACAAATGGTTCCTATACCCCATATATAGGCTGTCACAATTACTAGTGTATATTTGTTGTAAAAATCAGATTGTTTACTCATAACTTAGCTCTTTCATACAGGTTAATAAGTTTTGAACAGTGTACATTAACTATCCAAAGTCGTCGCTCACGTGTGTCATCCTCTTAATCGACAGCGGCAAACCCGCACCGTGTATCCCAAAATATCATGAAATTGCCCGATCTGAACGATGAATACATCCGCTCGACTCTAAGACCCAATGCCGCCCCCTTAAAATCAGATCATAATCATTTCACTGAAACCTTCAAGCCACTATACAGGGGGTTTATAATACTATGGCCAACAATTAACATAGAAGAAAACAACAGCAAAGAACAACCAATATGTGGGCTTTTCCCCTAGATATCAGAGCTGCCAGTGCATCCCACAACACTAGTAGGCTTTTGATATTCTTGAGTGACTGCATTCCCAATCTAAGCGTAGCTTTCATATAAAACTACGTACTGCCTGGACAATGTGAATATTATTAATTAATATTATATTTATATTTTTTATATTAAATATAATACTATAATAATTATATTAATAATAATATATTAATATTTTATTTTAATTATTATTTTATTTATAATATATATTTTATTTATTATTAAATATTTATTATTAATATATTATAATTTATTATTATTAAATATTATTTAAAAAATAATTATTTAATTATTTAAATCTATTTTATTATATATTAATTAAAATATTATACTATTATATTATATTTTTATAATTATTTTATATTATTTTATTTTTAATAATAATAATATATTTATATATTATTTATAGTAATTTATATAATAATAATTATTTTTAAATTATTTAAAAATATTAATTATATATTTAATAATTTAATTAACAGTTGTATTATATTTTTTTATTATTATTATAAATAATTAATATATTATTTTTAATTTTAAAAAATATATTAGTAATATATTTATAATTATTAATTTAAACGCCCACTTATTTATATATAATATTTAATATATATTATTAATTAAATATTATTTAATATATTTTTATTAAATATTTTTTTAAATAATTTAATAAATATTAAATATTTTATATTTATTTAACTTTATAATATATATATTATATTTATAATTAAATATATTATTTTAATATATATTAATTAATTTATTATTAATTATTAAAATTATGTTTTAATTATTATTTATAAATAAATATTTTAATATGTTATAAATTATACTTTATAAAATTATTTTATTTATTTATATTATTATTTTATATTTATATAATTAATAATATATTTTATATATAATAATATATTTTTATTAAATTATTTATTTTAAATTTAATTTATTTAATAATTTTAATTTATTATATATTTTAATATTATATAATATTAAATATTATTATAAATATAAATCTTATTTATATTAATTTTTTAATAAATATAATAAATATTTATTGTTAAATTTTATTATATATTATAATTTATTTATATAATTATTTAAAATATATATATATATGATATTATAATTTATTATAATTTTTATTAAATTTATTAAAAATTAAATATTTAAATATAATATTAATATATTAATATAAATAAGTATTATTATATTTTAAATATTTATTATATTAATTTAAATATTAAATTAACAATTAATATATTTAATGATAATTAATTAAAAATTTATTTATTATTATTTATATAAATTTTAAGTTTATTATTTTTTATTATATTATAAATTATTAAATTTATATTAATTTATATTTTAAAAATTTAAAATTATATTTATATTAATATTTATAAATTAATAATAAATTTATATTTAATAAATATATATAATAATTTTATTGATGATATTAAATATTATATAATATATTTATATTAATAAAATAATATATTTTATTTTAATATTTAAAATTTATTTTTATTTATTTAATTATTATAAATTAAAAATTTATTATATATATTTTTATTTATTTGATTTTAATATATTAATATTATAAAATTTTTTACTCTATTAATAATAATTTTAATATTTATAATAAAATATATATAAATTTCTTTATTTATTAAATTTTTTATTTCTTTAATTTATTAATATTTTAATTTAATTTTAATTATTTTTTTTAAAAAAAATAATAATAAACATTAATATAAAAATATATATATTATTTATATTTTAAATTATATTATAATAAGATTTAATTTTTATTTAATTTTATTTATTAAATAAATTTTAATTTATTTATAATATATTAAAATTTAATATATTTATATATTTATATATACTATATATTATTATTATTTTATTATATATTATATATATTAATATAATTTATTTATTTAAATATTAATTATTAATAATTTATTAAATTAAAATAATATTAATATATTATAATAATTATAATAAATTATATTTTCTATTTTTTTTATTATTTATAAATATATAATAAATATATTTATTTTTTTAATTCTAATTATTTAATATAATAATATAAATTTATATATCTTATATTTTAATTTTTTATTATAATTTTTTATTATATATTTTAAAATAATTATAATATATAAATGTTATTAATATATATTAATAAGTATATATTATTTTTTATTATATTTATAATTTTAAATTAAATTATATAATAATATATTATTTAATAATAAATTATAATATTATTATAAAATTTATCTATTAGTATATTATAAAATAATTTTAAAAATTTTATAATATTATATTTATTATAAATATTAAATTTTATTAATATTTATATTTTAAACATTATATAATTAATTTTATATATATTAATTTATTAATATTTATTTTATAAATTAAATAATAATATTAATATATATATTTATTTATAATTATAATTTAATATAACAATATTTAAATATATTATAATATATTATATTATTACATAATATATTATTTAATATTATCTATTAAAATATAATTATTTAATATATAAAGATTAATATATTTATTTATTTATTATTATTTATTTTATTAAAATTAAATTTATAATTATTAATATATTAATATTATTTATATATAATTTTTTTAATATATTTAATTAAAATTTATATTTTTTAAATATATATTTTATATATCTATATTATTATAAATATAATTTTTTATAATTATATTACAATAAATTATTTAATATAAATATATAATAATAAATAAAATAATAATTTTTATTATTTATATTTTTATAATATTTATTATTAAATAATAATTTATTTTAATTATAATATTTAAATATTATATTTAAATATATATATTTTTAAATAATATTTTTTTTAAATTTTAATATATTAGTTATTATTATTTATTAAAATTTAAATATATTTATATTATTATTTTTATATAAATTTATATATTTTATTATATTATCATTAATAATTAATTAATTATTATTATAAATTTAATTAATATTATTATATATTTATATATATTAATTTATATTATAATATTATAAAATATTTATTATTATTAAATATTATTTTATTAATTATAAATTATAATTATTTTATTATTATTAAATTTAAATTAATTATAAATATATATATTTTTCTAATATTCCAGTTAAATTTAAAAAAAATTTACATTATTAATAATTTTTTTATTTTATATAATTATTATTATAGTTAATATAAATATATTAACCTATATATTATTATTTTTAATTATTTTAATTAAATTATTTATATATATTATTAAAAAATATAATTAATATATATTATATTTATAAATTATATAATAAATATTTATATAATATATATAAATTAATATATTAATAAAATAATTATATTAAATAATTTAATAATAATTTAATTTTTAAATATTTATTAATTTAATAATAATTTACTATTTATTTATAGTATTTTTTAAATTATATTTTCAAACTCAAAACAAATAATTAATTCTATATTTATAATTATATATATTTTATAATATAATATTTATTATTGAATATATAATTTTATATTAATTATTATTTAATTATTTTATTTATATTATTAAATTTATTTATAATATAAATATTTATAACAAAATAAATATATTAAATAAATATAATATAAATATTTATTAAATTTTTATATTTAATTATATATTAAAATTAATTATAATATATATTTAATTTTTTTATAAATTAATTTTATATAATTATTATTAATTTAAAAATTAAAATTTTAATATATTAAATTATAAATTATTATTTTAATTTTAATATATAAATATATTAATTATTTAATATATTAATTATAAAATTATTAAATTTATTTAATTTATAATTAATATTTTATTATAATATTAATCTATTATAAATTTATTATTTTATAATTTTTTATATATAAATTTATAAAAAATATAAAATTATTATATTATAATAATTTATTTTATATTTAATTTAAAAAAATATTAATTTTTTATAATTATTTATAATATTATTTATTTAATATTTATATTATATAAAAATTTTAAAATTTTTTTTTATTTATTTTTATATTTTATTTTTATAAATATAAATATTTTTTACTTTTATTTTTATTTTTATTTATTAATAATACAATTTATATATAATTTATAATTATTAAAAGGTAAAATTAATATATTATTTATTAATTTTATTAAATTTAATTTTATATTAATATTTTATAATTATTTATAATCATAATAATAATTTTTATTTTTATAATCTATATCAATAATTATTATTATTTGTTATATTATATATAATATATATAATAAATTTTTTATATTAATATAAAAATTATTTAATATAATATATTAATATAAATTATTAATTTCAAATATTATTTATTAATTTCATATTTTTATGATATACTTTTTATATTATATATTTTTATTAATTTTTATTTTTGTTTAAATAATTATAATTATATAAAAATAAATATATTATTATAAATTTATATTATTAATATAAAATATTAAAAATTAAATTATTATTATAATTTTTATGATATTAAATATAATGTATATTACTATTTATAAAAATTTAATATTTAAATTAATGATATATATTATTTAATATTAATAATATTATTAACAATATATTTTAATTAAATTTTTTAAAATTAATAATTATTTATTTATAATATTTAATTATTTTTAAAATACAATATTATATTATTTAATAATTTATATTAATTTTATTTATTTTTTATATTTTCTATATATAAATATTAATTATATATAATAAATATATAATAATTATATATATTTTATTTAATTATATTTAATTTATTATATAATTAAAATTATATTATTTTATTTTTATTATATTATATATTTATTAATAGTTTTAAATTATTTTATATAATGATAATTATATAATATATATTATATTAAATTAATCTATTAAAAATAAATTATTATTAATTAATTTTTTAATTATTTATTATATTTAATATATATATTAATTTTTTATTATATATAATTATATTTATATTTATTTTAAAATTATTTATAATATTATTTAAAATTCTATATTATTTATTAATTATAAATATTAATTTTAATTATTATGTATATATTATAGTTAATTAATATTATATATTATTTAATTTTTATTTATTATTATATATTATTAATTTTATATAATAATAAATATTTTAATTAATTTTTATTATATATTAATATTACTATATTTATTATTAAATTATTAAATTATATATTTTTTTAATTATAATAATATTTTTATATATTCATTATAAATTTATATAATTAAAAATATAATATAATATTATTTATTATTATTTAAAATTATAAAATATATTATATTAATTATATTATAACTATATATTTAAATATTTACAATTTATTAAATTATTAATATTATAAATATTTATTATTATTAATATTAACATATTTAATTATAATTATTAAATTTATTAAATTATAAATATATATAATAATTATTAAATTTTTTATATTTAAATTTTAAAATATTAATAATATATTTTATTATATTATTTTTTACTTATATTATATTATTATTATTTAATATTATATATATATTAAATATAATTTTAATCTTATATTAATTTTTCTAATAATTCATAATAATTATTTATTATAAACTAATCTAAAAAAATCTTTATAATTTTTATATTATTAATAAATAAATTAATATTATTATATATTATAATAATATTTATATATATACATAATATTTTAATAATAATTTTTAATACACACTTTATATTAATACAATTAATAATTTTATTATTTATTCAAATTTAAAAATAATAATAAATATAATAAACTTATATATTATATTATTATAAAAATAATTTCATATATTAATATTATTTATTTAATATAAATTATTAATTTATATTATAATATATTAAATAAATTAAATATTTTATTTATTATTATTAATTTATTAAAATATTTATAATTACTTATATTTAAATAATTTTTTTTACAATTCATATTTTATTTATATTATATAAATATAATAAATATTATATAATATTAAATATTTTATAATATTTTATTTATATTAATATAATTTTTATTTTTATCTATCAATATATACTATTATAGTTTATATTATTTTATTTATTATAATATATTATATAAAAAAAAAAATAATAAACTATAATTATTATAATAACTAATACTATTATTATATTAATATTACATAAATATTCTTATTAACCTTATTATATATAAACATATATAAACTTTAACATTAAAAATTTCTTCTATAATATTTTATAAATCATAATATAAAAAACTTATAACCATACTTAAAAATTTTAATAATATATATTTAAAATAAAATTAAAATATTATTTAAATTTTATTAAATATTTTTTTTTATAATTATTAAATATTATTAAATAAATTTATAAATGATTTTTATATATTTAAAATTATTTATATAAATATAATTTAATTATACTTTAGAAAATATAAATTAAATATATTTTATTATTTATTTTAATATTATAATATATATTTATTAATTAATTTATTATTATTATATTTTATTATTATATATTAATTAATAAATATAATATATTAATATAATTATAATTAAATTAAAATATATATACTATATAATTATATATATATTAATATTTTTATTATTTATTATTTTAATATTATATTAAAAAATTTTATATTTTTAATATTATTTATATTCTTTTATTTTTAAATTATTATAATTTTTTATAATTAAAAAATTATAATAATTTTATTATTTAATTTTAATTATATTTCTAATTTAATTTAATTTAATAAATTTATATTATTAATATAATTATTAAATCTTATTAATATATTATATAATTAATTAAATATTATTTATATATATTATATTTTATTTAATTATTTAAACATTTTTTATATCAAATATTATTATTTATAATCTATTTAAATATAATTTTATAAAATTATATTCTATATTATTTTTATATTATATATTATACATATTTTATTATATATTTATTCTTTATAAATATTATATTATAATAATAATTTAAATATAATTTTAAAATATGAATAATAAATATATAATATATTATATATAAATTTATTTATATATTATATATTATACTATAATTAAATTTATATATCTATTAATAAAAATCATTCTTAATAATAATATTTTAATAATTTATATAATATATATTAAATTAATTTATTAACATTATTAACTAATTTATTTATTTATTTATAAAATTTTTATATTTATTATATATATAAATAAATAAATTATACTACTATATTATATATAAAAAAAATTAATTAATTAAATTTAATATTTTAAAAATACTTTATTTTTTTAAAATATTTTTTTATTTAATTTTAAATAATATATTTATTATTATAAAAATATTTATTTATTATTAAATTAATATTAATTATTTAAATTTATTATTTTTTATTTAATATATAAATATTATATAAAAATTAAAAAAATAAATTATTATAAATATTAATTAATAATAATTTATTTAAAATTATAAATATATTAATTTTATATATAATTAATATTTATTTTATTAATATATATAATTTTAATAATTTTTTATATTATAAAATCATTTTATATACTGTATTTTATTAATTTTTAAATATTATTATAAATTTTTACTATATTATATATTATTATACTTATATAATATTTAATTATAATTATATTATATCTTTTTTTATATAAATTTTATAAATATATATATAATACTATATTTATTATAATTTATAATACTTAATATTTAATTATAATATTATAAATTATTAAATATTTATATATTAATAAAATTTTTTATATTTTATTATATTTTATATATTAATTATATTATAATATATTTATTAATTTATATTATTTAATAAAATCTTATATAAATTTATATATATAATATTATATTAAATAATTTATTATAGATACAATATTATTTATCATAATATATATTATATTCTTATTATATAATAAAATTTAAATATTTATTTTATTTTATAAAAATTAAACAATAATATTAATTTAACATTATTATAATATATATATATTATTTATTAAATAAAATTTTATACTAATTATATTAATTATTTATATTTTTTGATAAATATTAATATTAAATTTATAATTAATAATTAAATAATATATTATATATTATTTATTATTAAATTTTTTTTATTATATTTAATAAATAAAATATATAATAATTTAATTATATAAATTTTAACTATTTATTATTATATTATATTATTTAATAAATTATTATATATTAATTTTATTAAATTTAAATATTATTTTTATTAATTATATATTCTTATTTTTTATTATATAAATAATAATTTTATATTATTATAATTAATTATTTAATTATAAATATTATTTATAAATTCTTTAATATATATAATTTATTTTATAATATTTTTATTTATTATAAAATATTAATTTAAACTTATATATTATTATAATAAATTTATATTTAAAATTATTTTTAATTTTTATTTATTATTATAAAAATTTTATAATTTATAATATTAAATTTTATATTTATTAATAAATAATTAATAATACTAATAATAATTACTTTAAAATAAAAATATTTTTAATATAATTTTTAATATTATTATTTTATATTAATTTAATTTAAAAAATATTATTATTTTATACTAATATATTTTATTTTATAATTTTTATTTAAATATTTATTTCTTATTTTTATATTTAAATTCAATTTATTTTATAAAAAAATCTACATTTTATTATAAATTTATAATAATTAAATTATAATATATTTTATAAATTATTAATATATTTAATATTAATTATTTATTATAATTATATTATTATTATATTTAATATAAAAATTTATATAATATTAATATAATATAATTTAAATAATTATAAATATTATATATTTTATTTATTATATTTATATATATTTATAATTATAACTAATAATAATATAATTCAATTATTTTATATATTAAATTATAATAATTTAATATTTAATTTATATTAATTTTTAAATATATCAATTAATTAATATAATTATATTTTTAATATTATTAATTTATTAATATTTATAAATATATTATTTTTATTTAATTAAAATATTAATTTAAATAATTTATATTATTAAATTATTAAATTTTTTATTTATTATTAACATATATATTAATATATATATATATATATTTAATTAATGTTATATAAATAATATATATAACTTTTAATTTTTATTTGATAGTTTAATAATTAATATTATTATAATAATATTAATTAAATTTATATTATTTATTATATTATATATAATATTATATATAATAAATTTTATAATATTAAAAATAAATAAATATAATATATATAATTTTATATCACTGAAAAGTAGTTGGTGAAATTTTTTTCCCTTTTTTTTATGGCCGATTTCTCTTTGATAACCATCTCTTTAGTGTCCCAATGTTGACAAGTCGACCCAGTAGCACTTTGCTTTGCACACAGCACACTGGAAGATCTTTCAGTCTGAAATCTTCCTTGTTATCACATGGCTTTGAACGAAAATGGCAGGCAACAAAACTATTCAAGAAGGTTGTTAAATCGTGATTGTCTTGAGCAATTTTCTTCTGCTTTTTGCTTTCTCTCTGTATCGAAGTGGGTGATTTTTTTCCCTTACAAAATAAATCTACAGTATAAAGATATACATGACTTCAGTTTCTTTTAAGCTGTCACTAAGTCAACGAAACATTTTCATTATTTTTTTCTCTTTTGATCTTCTATTTTGGTAGCACTCTTGGTCACAAAGTGTAGCATCTTAGCATTGTGAACAAAATCATAGCATGCTATGAAAAAAGTATAGTATTTGGCAGCTCCGAGATGTACACAAGCAAGAATAAACAGAAAACTAGAAAATTTAAAAAAGGGAAATACCAAATAATGCCCAATCACTGTAAGACCACAGATGTTGAACAATGATGTCCTTGGTCTCCTTGTTGATATGTGGTATTGCTATGCCCTGGGTGAATCCAAGCGAGAAGTTGTACCTGAAGAAAAGAACAATTTCTTAAACATATACTTAGAATACAAAAATGTCTGCAGGTTGAACGCAAAAAATGCATACTCCAAGGTCTTGCTTAATGAACTGAGTGTTTATAGACAGGCACAACTGGACTCAGAAATTTCATTTGAGTCTGGAAGTCTTTTCTCTCATATTCTTATCAACATTCATGTTTGGTGGTTCCCAGCAAACAGATTAAAGTGCAAGGAATGGGAGACTATTTGGGAAAGCCAACTGAAACAAAGACAGGATCACAGATGAGTCCCAACGCTCGGGAAAGTGACAAGTTGTGTGTAATTTATTGGTTCCTAAATATGAGTAATGTCATCAGTGGAAATCCCTAAAAACATGTGAAATGATTGACAGGAGTTGTTCATTTGATCTATATTAAGTTCAGTAGTTTTTTTTCTGACAATTTTATTCAATGCCTAACAAAACTTTCAAAGATTATATGTTGATTTAGTGCATATTCCTAGATGTGGTCTGTGGCCTTCAGACAATCAAATCAAACAAGGTGGTCTCCCCTGCCAACAGAGGATTCTTCAAAGATGGTGAGTTGTTTGGGTGCTGTAATGGATACTTAGGCATTCACATATCTTCACAGCTTTTCACCCGGTGAACTTTTCCACTTTTTTCACCCAGTAACTGGAACGTCACATATAAAATCTTATCTACTCTTACCATATGTGGATAAAGAAACATAAGCAGGGAAAGGACACTGTGGATGTCAAAGCTTACTTGTCCCATTTTTAGATTACTCCATGGAGGTGTTTTCCTTTGTCTAAGACTAAGTTATAGCATGCTGGGATATTGTTTTGAAAATACAGTGGAGTTTTACTACGGCAACAACAAGAAGTGAGATTTAAATGAGAGCAGGTTCAGAGAATGTAAATATGCGGGGTCTAGACCACCCATGTGTTTTTGCACGAAAACCCCCATTTTCACATACAAATCACGTCCATCACATGTCAATTTTGGCCAAATTTAACACCTGTTTCACAAAAAAAACTAACACCTCAAAACCGCCAAATATTGACAAATTAGCACATTGAAACGGGGGTTTCCGTGCAGAATAACATGGGCGATCGTTAACCCAACATATTTACATTCTCTCCCAGAGCATAAAAATCTAAGGCTTACAGTACGCTCTTCTACTTCTAGCACTATTAATAAATTAGAACAAACAAACTAGTCTTCCATCTTGATTAGTTATTTTTATATTTAATGATTTATGTCTAAGCTAATTAATTCTTTAAATTGGCTGTCTCCACCAAACTGAATACCTGATAATCGCAAAACCCTGCCTTAATTTCCGGCAGTGCTCGTAGAACTGTAGAGGGCTGTCCCATGAATAAATTGCGGTCTGTTTTTAACTCTTCTAAATAGACATACAACATCGGTACATGAGAAAATCGGCTGGTCTACTGCCTACATACTCATAAAGTCACTTTTTAAGTGCATATGTGTTTTAATAATGATACGTTTCACCACTGTCATAAAAGCCTAAAATTCGAGCAAGGCTTCTTGGAAAAACGTACTCCCTTTTTTCTTCTGGAAAATTCATAGTAATTATAAGATTTGCCTCATTAATTTTTAACTGAATGTTAAAATTGCTAAATACTTCTCTTAAAGAACAAAAGTTTAGTAAGCCATCGGGTATTTTTAAACGTTTTATATTGCCTGTTCGTCCTTAACATCTACCCAGTTATTCTTAGCTTTTTCAGATATGTTAATCCATTTTATTTTAAAACCAATTTCTTAAGGGCAATCCTATAATTACCGCGCCTATTGTTAATTGGGTGCGTTAAGAACACACTTTTGTTTTGTTGGTTTATATAGATGTGCATCTTTTTTATAACTATTTAAAAATGGAACCTTTTAAATATAACGAAAGCGCTATTAACGTCCCGGGAATGAGCCCTTACTACTTTTCTAATATGATTTCTACTTCCAGCACTATTAATAAATCAGAACAATCAACCGACCTTCCGTCTTGGTTCGTATTTTTACATCCAATGAATTTGTAGACCCCTCAATTAATTCTTTAAATTCACTGTCTCCGCCAAAACTAATATAACTGATAATCGCAAACCCTACCTTAGTTGCCGGCAGCACTTGTAGAACTGTAGATGGATAGCCGTTAAACAAATTAGTATCTGTTTTTAACTGTTGTAAGTGGACACATAAAACTGGGGTTTACGAGAAAATCAGAAGGTTTATTACCTCAAAATTTATAAACGCCTTCTCTTGTACTAAATCTATAAGATTACCACTGCATAAAAGCCCAAGATTCGAGCAAGCCCTTTAGGAAAAGTATACTCTCTTTTTTCTTCTAGTGGGAAATTCATAGTAATTCTAAGGTTTGCCTCGTTAATTCTCATCAGTATGCCAAATTCGCTAAGTACTTCTTTTAAAGAACAAAAGTTGTAGTAACCATCGGGTATTGTTATACGACTTACTTGATTGCCCACCTCGTCATTAACATTAATCCAGTTATTTTGACCCCCTCAGATATGTTAACCCACATAACTTTAAAGCCAATTTTTTTTAAAAGCAATACTACAACTCCCGCGCCTATTGTCAATTGGGTGCGTTAAGAACACACGCTCGTTTTGCTTGGTTATATAGATTGTACATCCTTTTTATAACTATTTAAAAAACTAATTTAAAAAATGAACCATTTAAATTTAATGAAAGCGCCACTTACAATATAGGAGCGTTTTATAACCCCCAAAAAATTTGGACTTCAGTTTACTAACCATTGCAGTAGATGAATCAATACGGCTTCCAAGTTAGACTTGTAAACCCACTAACTAGATATTTAAATCCGCCAATAAATAATGATAGAGAAACCATCAGCATGGTCATCCCGCCCTATGATTTTTTACCAGAACCAGTTAAATTTTGCCATTTATTGCGCAACTACTGGCTGCGGTGTTTCATATGCAAACCATTTAAACCATCCTAATCTTTTAGTAAGGTCAGTATATAACTTTCATGTTTATTACCAGTACAGACGAATACTAACTGAACTACAAGTAGCCCTCCCAAGCGACAGCGCGTTAATCCATTCAATAGCTCAATGGACAATAATGCATATGAAAGAATCTGCAACGAATTTAACATTAATCCTTCAACTGATTTTAGACAAAAGTTAGACCGCAATCATGGGTTAGGCACACTGTATTTGTGGGGCGCAAAAAGAGAATATACTTATGACAACTGGCCCGGCCACACATCTTTTCAACCAGACAAACAAGTTCGATTAGGATCCATAGAACAAAAACACCCTAATGCTTGGGCAACATTTATCTTAGATGAAAGTGAAGGCCTAACAATGCCCAGGAGTGCAAAGACTTAATGACACCATACGGACATATGTTGGTGTCTATTAGGAGCACAAGCACAGACCAAGTCTAGCATAGTAGATCAGTCTACAGGGTTTGACGCTAGAAAACAATTTTTAGCTAATTTAGAAGATGCTATTAACTCTGCTGTTGATTTGCCTGCCAGCATACAAAGGTATCAAGACGTTCTTGCACATGCTAGGTCAAGGTTGACTTTGTTGTAGGTCATGGATTATACATGCTACCCTCTGACCTTAGACTGCAGATTGGCATGATACAGAATTATAACAATGAAATCCTCATAGCTGGAGACGATCAAAACTTAGGGCACAATCAAGGCTTAAACACAAGGCCTGCACCATCCATTTTAAAGAAAGTACCTAGCCCTGAAGAAAGCGATCTAGTTATAAGCGCCCCACAGCCAGAAAGCAGCCCAGAAAGCACACCACCTGTTAATTACCTCCACTGACAGTCACACTAGCGAAAAGACAGCCCTTGTTGTGTTTTTAACCTTTACTGGATTAGCCATACTTTATTTCACTAAAATTAATCCAGCAGCTAACACTCCTAACGTCCACAGATGGTCAGCCATATAACCAGCAACTTTGCCTATAGTAGACAAAACCCAACTAACAACACTGCCTATTATGCCAGGCAGGGCATCAAGTGCTTTAGCCGCTAACTTCTTTAATAGGTTTGCTAGATGATGCAATTGTTTTCTAATCCAACTTTTACCAGGTTGAGGCGTTGGAGGCGTTACTGACCCTGTTGGTGCACTGCCGGTTAAGGCATAAACGAGTGTAGAGATAGCAAACCCAACAGCTGTTAATATACTAACTATTGTAATCCCCTGTTCTCTGAACAGAGTCCTTATTCTTTCAGCTAGCGTAGTGTTTTCATAAAGTATTGTGTTTATAGTTTCTCTGATTCTGCTTGTTTGGGATGCTAGCTGCGCTCTGTTAGTAGATAGCGCCTCTAACCTAGCCGCCCTTTCTATCATTAAATTCTGTATTTTCTGCTGTTTCTAGCCTTTTCTTCTCGCCCTAAATTGTTATCATCTGCATCAGCCAGTTTTATTTTTTTCTGCTTCTATCTCTCTATCCAACTCACCAAGTTTTGCTAAATTGTTTGTTAGTTCACCCCTTATTGACTTTAAACGCTCATTAAGCCCAGGATTTCACGCATAGGCAGTGGAGAATCACCAATTGTTTCTAATGTTTTTCTGACTGTCTCTCATTAAAACTCGTCTCAATTTCTGTTGCTGCATCATTTATTCTTGGCCCTAAATCTTGAAAAGAGGTCATTTCTATTTCAGATCGTGTTGGCAACTCTTGCACCATGTTTTGTAAACTACTAACAGCCTCAGAGCTTAAATCTCCAATAAAGTTTAATTTCCTTTTGTCAGCAACGGGGAGTTTTCTAAGAATTGTGTTTGTTTTTAAAAACTGGGTTGAGTCTGGTTTTTTAGTAAACCGCATAAGGTCCCCTTTACTGGTTCTATAAGTCAAATGATTATCTTTATCTATCTCAAAATTGGAAACCCTAAGCGCTTCTGGTTGCTCTCGCCCCATATGTCTATATAATGATTCAATTCTATCTAGCAATCGTATTTGACTTAATCCTACTCCTTGGCCTACTGCCACCCCTTTCAATTTCCTCATCTATGAAGGCCCCAATTGTGTTTCGTCTTCTTCTTCTTCAGAAGGATCGGGCACGTCATAATCTTCATCCATATTTTTTATTTATATTCTTTTTTGTTTTATAAAAAATGAACTCATACGGTTGTGACCTTGATCCATACAGAAAAGAGAAGAACCCCACGGTTGTAAAGGGCATAAGGCAGACTGAAATTTAGTGTAAATACTCCATCAACAGTTCAGCCTGGACAAGCTTTATCAGTCAAGTTCCCGGATCTTGGCGCTGACGATGTTATAATGCCAGGCCCCGCTAACTATCATTCAAAATATAGTATTAAATCGATAGATCCTAATGCTACTGTTGTTGTTAATTTAGGCGGGGCTATCGTTAAACGTATAGCAATAAAACTAGAGGGCAAGAGAAGCCTTTTTACTAAGAGAGGCAGTATTTTGCCCTATATTCTGATCTATGGCTACCTAAAAAAGAAAGAAAAGATAAAGTTTATCAGGGAATACAAACCCCAAACGGTCTCAAGCACAGGCTTAAAGCGGAGGATGCAAAGAATGATGTTAAAGATGAGGGCAGTAGCAGAAGCTTTTGGGAAAAAAAGATTCTGCATCCCTCTAGATTTTGAGTTGTTAAAGACGCATATGCCATATTAAAAGGGCGCACTAAAAGAAAAACTTTCCTTATGATCTGGCATTTAATCCTTAAAAAGGAATTTTGTTCTTGTTTACTGAAGGAACAACTCCTTTCAGAGAGAATCAGAAGCGTTTTATAATCCAAAAATTGAGAAGGTTGACTGTGTAATAAATGGGAAGTCTGATCAGTTGTATTCGGGTCGCGGACTTTTACCTCACCACACTTCGATGAAATAAGAAAGTTGTTCGCTGGAGGTAGGCAAAGGGATCCTGCAGTGATCGTGTATGTAAAAAACTTCGCCTTTATGATGTAAGACTCAAGACTACTTAATAACTAAATATGGGCTGTGGCTGGATTTTAGATCCACATTGACAACAGATTGTTTTGGGAAATGGAGAAAGGATAGGGCAAGATGGTATAAAAATAAAAATTCACAAGAAAGCAGACGGAGACGCCCCAATAAAAATGCATGTTTTATGGTTTTTTGAGCTAGCTAAAAAATCGAAGAAAACAGGCTAAAAGACGGTCATTAAAAAGCAGAAGAAATATTCTAAATAAAAACAGATGGATAGCTTGAAGTTTCTTCCTAAAGATCCGCACTGTTCTCCTTATCTGCGGGATTACTGGGTGGGAAAACTGTCTTCGTGCTTGATTTGTTACAAACAATTACAGGTTTCATTACGAACACATTGTAAAATTCTGCACAACCATTAAGCCAACAAGTCTTTCAAAGAAAGGAAGTTTATTTGGACAGACGAGAATTATTTTTAGTTGATCCTAGCGACAAACTGAGCGACTGTTTAGAACATTACTATAGACTATTTGAGGGAACTGAAACACTGTTTATTATTGATGACTGTTCAGCTGAACGAGACATTGTTAAAAAAAGAAAAGCTCTGTCAAAGCTAGCCTTTAGTGGTCGCCACGCCTTAGTTTCTGTGTGGCTCTTAACTCAAAAATACAATGCTGTTTTAAAAGACTTTCGATCGCAGTTAAAATCGGTTGTATTATTTTACACTAAGGACAAAGATAGTTTTGAAGAATGTTTAAGTGAAAATTATATAATAAGGGACAAAGATGAGTTAAAAAAAATAAAAGAGCAGTTAGAAAAATCTAAGCACGCTAAGCTATGCTTACAGACTGACCCCCCAGTTCAATACGTTTGTTTATTATAATTTGTTTATTATTGATTGCTTATAACAATTTGTTTATTATAATTTTTATATTATAAAAAAGAATGTCTCGGGGGCCAGAATCAAAAGCGGAGCTAGCTCCTAAATGCGCTGCAGTAGAGTTAAAAGACCTAGCAGACACAACCGAGTTTGATCTAATAGGAGTGCCAGGAAATGTTTATGGATTTGAATACACAGATGATGGGGTTTACAAACGAACAGCAATTGAAGACAAAAAACTACAGCAATATCCTACCCTAGAAGAGATAAGAAATTTAAGAGCAAACGACTTGGCAAACATGAATACAAACTTCATAAAAGAGAGAATGCTTGGGCGTTGCTTCCTCAAATTGCTTGGAATCAAAAGTTTGAAATACGAAGTCCTAATGTATACTTTGATAAGGAAAACAATTTTAGAAAAGCCTTAAATGCAGGACCCATTCTTGTTAGCCTTGTCCCAGGAACACAACAGAAAAAACAGATTAAAATAACTTGGCAGGGTTCTGAATATATGCTACAGAGAAAGAAGTCCGCTGAAGCGGCAGGTGACACCGTTGGCTTAGAATTTAACCCAAAGATACTGCCACTACCTAGGCAAATGACGATAATTTTTCGCTTATTTATTACTCCGAGGGAGGGCGATCCTAGTTTGCCAGAACATACGTTAATCAGAGGCATACAAATAAAGGCCGAAAACTTGGATGCTCCTCTTAAGCTCGGTATTGCAATTACTAAAAACGGAGACAAAATAAACACCCATGTATCATCTGACAAGGTTACTGTGATGGTTGACAAAGACAAACTAACAGTACTCGACTTTATTTTAATTAAGTATGTTGATTTTATTGCGTTTTACTCTGTTAATGAAGTGCTGCCAGAAGGATTAATAAGAAGACATGTACAAGATTAATTTAAAAAAAATAATCTTATTTTAAAATACATGTTCAACAGTTTAGGTTAAAGCAAATAACTGAACTTAAAAAGGAAATAGAAAGTGACTTGGATAAGTATAGGGTTACTAGAAAGAAATATGCTAAAGCTTTAAATACTCTTTCTTATGTAATTACTGGCTCCTCAGCTGTAGCTAGCGTAAGTGCGGGGTCTAGCGTTGCCGTTTTAGCCACCGGAGTTGGGGCTCCAGCCTCTTTAGCATTAGGAGGCCTTGGTTTAGGGTTAGGTGCTATTTCTATGATTGTAAGTGCTGTTTTAAAAAAATTAACTCCTAAATTACAAAAGCACACTGCCATTGTGGCTCTAGCATCGGCAAAACTTTGTTCATTAAGATTAAGAATAAGCAAATCATTACAGGATGAAAACATTACGGATGAAGAATTTGATAAGCTTATGGCTGACGGCGAAGATTACAGACGACAGAAAATTGAGCTTCAAAAGGAGTGGAGAAAGACGTTTACTTCACGACAGGTAGACACTGATGCAATTAAACAAAACATTGAAAAACAAACACATGATCGGTTAAGCCCAAAATAGAGCAAAAAAATAAGTTTAACCAAAAAATAAGTTTAGCAAATACTTTTTTTTTTGTTAACTCACTGTGTTTGGCGGGACAACTTGCAGCTCTTCACGAACAAACGATCTTTTAGGGGCAGGCCTTTTAGACGTAGTAGCACCGCTAGAAGAGAGAGTTTCTCTTAAATAATATACGGGAGGGGATGTTTTCATAATTCTTTCAACTTCATATACGTCTACACTCCATATAGGATCTGTGGCTCTAATTCTAACATCGCCTTCTGCCTCTCCAGGAGCATACAAGTATCTTACTTTTAGTCCAAACGGCAAGAGTTTTTGAGTCCCTCGCACATCTTCAGTAATGCTAATTTTTTTAATTTGATTGCGTTTACTGGCTTAAGGCCTGTTGCTTTAAATTCTTCATTGTTCATGGCACGTAAGACTGCTGGCAATCTCCTAACCCATTCTGTGTTACGCGTTCTGTCCATAATTTCTCTGTGATATTGATAGGTAAACAGACGTTCAGCTAAATTCTTATTAAAGTTTTCTACTAGGGCTTGTGATCGATGGTTGCCTGGGATCCCTCTCTTAACTGTAACATGATGTTTTAAAAACAACTGGTTTACAGAGCCTTTAAACTCTTTTCCATCATCAACCTGGATCATCCTAGGATACTTTAATGGGCCTCGCATGTATATTTGTTGTAAAGCCACAGCCACAGCAGTTGAGCTTTTATCTGTTAAAGGTTCAGCGTCTTTGTATCTTGAAGCCATGTCAACAACTGTCAGAGCATACTTAAACTTTTTTCTTCTAACTTTGTCATGTGGAAGATACAGCAAGTCCATCTGGTGGGTGTCATTTGGAACTGAGTTAACAAATCTAGGCCTTATTATTCTTTTGGGAGCAGGCAAATATATTTGCCAAATTGCCTGTTTTGAAAGCCAGTCTTTCGCATCTGATTCAGACACTCTAGCAGCTTTACTCAGTTTTTCAATAGCAGTCTTTCCTTTATAATATATAATAATGTGCGGACTTTTATAGCGCGGTTTCGCGGTCTACGACCGCGCTCACCGCGCTTTACATGAAGACATAAAAAGGTACAACATATACGAAATATATAAGCTTTTGTCACCATGAACAATAACGTAAAAGCATTTAAATCAACAAGCAAATTAGAACAATAAAATTCACACATATAAGATTTATAGCTCATTTGTAAAACGATATGTCAACAAGGACAACCCGTTCGACACACACACACACGCACGCACGCACGCACGCACACACACACACACACACACACACACACACACACACACACACACACACACACACACACAGCAATATGACAAGATATAAATGACTGATTACCCAATGTTTTGTTTTAAAAACAAGAACATTAATAAAGATGGGTGTTTATTTTGAATCATAATGCAGTTTAAATAAATATGTTTTTAATGCCTTTTTAAAAGATGATTTTGGCTGAACATAGCGGATAGATTTGGGCAGTGAATTCCATTGTCTTGGGGCAGCAAATGAAAAAGAACGATCACCAAAAGTCTTTGTGCGAGTCCTCGGACTGCACAAAGTCAGATGATAGTAGACGAACGGAGTGGTCGGATTGGAGTAAATGCATAGCAGATCGGAAAAAATAGCTGGAGAAGACTTTGAGAAGAAATCGTGGCAAAGGAGGGATAGCTTATACTGAATGCGTGACTTCAATTGCAACAAGAGTAGGTGTTTGAAACAAAGGTGTAACCTGATCTCTTTGTGTAGCTTATATATAGTCTTGCAGCTGAATTTGGCACCTTTTGTAACTTATCTAAAGATTTTTAGGGCATCCCGCTAAAAGGGGCGTTGCACTAATCAAGTCTAGAAGAAGACAAAGGCACGGACTAATGTTTTTTGTTGCCTGCCTAATTGTGAAGGTAGAAGTGACCGAATAGAACTAATAGGCGTAGAGCTGCATAACTGATTTGCAAATGTGCGATTGTTGTGCCTGTAAGAGATAAGTCATTCAGAGATATGAATCCTAGGTTGCGTGCAATGGGGAGAGCGCAATATCAAAGTTCCTATATGAATATTAGATGGTTTAGGACAGTGTAAGAAGGATTTCTTCGAAGTGAATGAGAAGTGCCTCAGTTTTATCATATGTAAGTTCAATTTATGTTCAGTCATCCAAAGATTTTACTGACTAATACAATTGTGCATATTCTGTATATTTTTATCTATTTCCACTGAGCTGACAAGAGCTGTAAAAGTTGGGTTGTCATCTGATATTGACAAGGTAGAGATGGAACTGTCGTTCGATATGAGCATGAGCGGTTTTGTATACATAATAAATGGAGACCGTACTGGAGCCCTGCGGGAAAACGCCAAAGATAATGGGTCTCGCCTTAGATAAGGGAGTCATTTATGATGACAGACATTGTGTGCGGTTTGTTAAGTAGCTCTGAAGCCAAGGCCATGGGCTTGTTCAGAAATGCCATAATGGACCCCAATGGAGAGTAGGTGAAAAGGACTGAGAGTAGCAATAGTGTCAAAGCATGACTTAAGTCAAGCAAAGTCAACAAAGTACCTCGCCCAATCCTGGGCAGACAGAATATCTTTGGTGATCTTGATCGTGCCGTCTCAGTGCTGTGCGAGGGTTCGGTAAGCAGACCTGGCTAGGGCTGAGCAAAGAGTGTGTGTTTAAATAGTGCCAAAGTGCTGATCAAGAAAACTTTTCAATAACTTTTGACAAGAATGGACAGGTTTGATACTGGACGATAGTTCTTTAAAATATTTTGATCAATGCGATGACTTTTTCAATTAGGGGTTTGGACTACAGCGGCCTTAAGTAATGATGGGGAAACGTGACAATAGACTTAGTCATTTACAATGTGGGTAAGGGTTGGGAGTAATTCGTCAAGGACATTAACCAGCAAAGAGTTGGGATGGGGTCAAGAGAGCACTTGTAGTTTTGCCTTTAAAAATGATTTTTCTTAGATCACTCTGTGATACGAATTAAACATGTCAAGTTAGAAACCACCTCAGAATTCAGAATTACAGGAGCCTATGGAGAAGGAGCCGTTATATGATCAAGTTTGGAAACGCAATCTGAGATCTTTGATGTAAAATAATCACCTAAAAACTTTTGGAAAGCTGACTGAGGGGGGACGGGAAGTGGGAAGGGGCGAAGACTTAACGTTGCCAGCAGTTTACCAACACTTTAAATATCTGTTTGGACAGACTTACTCTCTATGACCTGAGCACACTGTGATAGATAGTTTTTGCTTTTTACAATTCTTGTAACTTTTCTTTTTGCATTGTATAAATTGCGATTAAAAACAGTAAGAGTTCTATTTTTCTGCTCTCTGCATGGGTAACTTCTCTCTTTGCCTCCTGAGCTCTTCTGACACTGGGTTCATGGAGATAGAATGTCCGGCCTTGACCTTATAGCGAGTGACAGGAGATGTTTATCCAGATTACGCAGAGTGGAGCTAACTGTTCCATAAGGGGCACAGATCAGGCGATACGCGTCGAAGAAATGTCGTGCTTGATGGCTTCTTTGTCAAGGCACGTAAGTGACTGCCTCTTTGTGATGGGACAGAGCTGGGGGAGGTCTCTAGAGGTGATCACAAAGAAGCAAAAAAATGTGGAGCTTGCGTTCCTGTGTCCTGAAGTGGATTGAACAATGTTATCTGGGTCGGGACTATAACAGGTCAATAATATTTTCCACGGTTATGGGTGGGTTGGGACACTGATGAGCAAAAAGAAAACATGCTAAAAAAAATCAATCATTTTTGCGTATTTGCACGGTGTGTGGTTCTTAAAATGAAATTCAATACCAAGAATAAACTGTATGCAGTTTTGCTTCTATTTCTAAACTCAAGCAAATCAGGAAATTCTGTAAACACCTACTAGATTGTATTTATTTTTGACACTGGAAATGTACGTTACATGCACCAGAAATTATGAACGGTATTTAGCTGTGTTGAAAACACTACCTGCACACCCTCAAACGATATGTTGAGGAAGGGGGAAGATTGTTGTTGAATGTGAGGTAGCCACCAAGTATTTTATACACACAGCAAGACCCCCCCATGGTTAGGAGGTGGGAAACGACCTGACAGAGGAACCATATGGCGCTAGGGTCAACACACTTAGCCTATCACCTTCTCATTAAAACAGGTTTTTGCACAATCATATCAATGTGTGGTGGTCCCAAAATAATTACATACAGCGACACGTTTTTCGTGCGGACCACAGTGGACTGGATTAAAGGAAGCGATGCGAAGGTGTTGTTAGCTTGCGTGTAATGGAGTGAGATAGAGGATATGAATGAGATTTGAAGATATCATACTGATACGCTTGCGGCGTCTTCACAGTACAACAGTCGATGATGTAGCAAAAATGTTGCGATAACAGCAGAATGAGACTCTGAGCTGCCGTTGAGGAGAAGACATTTGGGGGCCGGTAGAAACTTAGTTTTTAATGGCCCATGTTTTCTCTTGGACTCCTCGATCGAGTTCGTTTCCGTGGTTAAACAGGCACCTATGCCCACCTTTCGCATCGAGCAACAAGTCAGGGGTCAGGGCAGGTGTGAAAGGTCAACGGCATAAAAAGCAGTTCACTGCGGGAATAACATTGGGAGGAGGAACACTGCCGGCATCTTGACGAAAAGCTGCACCTGTCCACAAACCGTTTGACACTGCGTTTTTCACGTGCACAGGAAATTTGAGGGAAGATAAAATGTGGAGGCTGACAGTTTAAAGAAAAGCACACACTAAAAATGAAATGGAAAAACACAGAAATCTGAAGTCACATAAAGCCCGTTGATAAATCCATTGGAGTTGTGATGAAACGTATCCATGGTGGAACAATATGCGATGTATTCAGACGCACAGCACTCAGTAAAAACAACACAATTACGCATAAAACGAGAGCAAGATACTCACTCAGCCTGCTAAGGAGTGTGTCTTCTTTCCATATCCCTTTAGGAGAATAATATTTTTATCATATTTTATCTATCTTTTATTACAATTTAACTATAATTTTTAGTTTGTTTGTGCAAGCTATCGATTGTCCTAGCACCCACAATTTAAAACCAATTTCTGCTATTCTATGTTCTTCTGATGGGTCATAAAAGTCAGACAGTCTTGGCGGGGGGGGTGATTTGGAAACTTCTTTCCTGTCCACTAAGTAATGCCTCATTCATTGCCTCATCAATTCTGTAAATGTGGTGCTCTGCATGTTCCCTGTTCCTTAACTTTTATTAATAAAGTCTAAGTGAGCAATTCGCTTTTCTCATAAGCGTCTCTTGCTTGGCTAAATCTTCCATTGCCTTGTTATGGCGTTCTCTCTCTTCGTCGGGCCTCATTTACTAAACATTTTAATTGCTTCCAGGAAGGCCCAAGGCTTAGAACATAGCCCCTCCTACCATAATAATACTTGCCATATTTTATAAATCATAGTTATTTTTTTCTAAGATTAATCTTTCTATGAACCTAAATTTTCTGGGATTAATCCCCTGTTGTAAACAGAAAGTCTTTTGAGGCAATCCTGCAGTAATTACACTATAACCTTAACAACATCTCCAATGTTAAACCTTCTAGGTCAGCCGGCTTCATTCTAAAAAATGTTTTTGCTAACACGCTTTAAGCCTATACTAAGGCCGCTAATTTACAGCAGAGTGGTAAATCGTATGATTAACTTTTTTTTACTCATGTTTTATTAACTAAAAAAATAATTAAAATAATCATAATACGAAAGGCTGTCTATGTGCTTTTTAATCAGATAATCTTTTGTTGTTAAAGCTAAAAATAAGTTGCAAACTAGTTTTGGCGAATCTTCTATCTTCCCATGTTGGGCGGTTTTATTCCTAACAAACATTTTGCAAGGTTGAATAAACTATAACACCAACGATAGGCACTGCATAATTAACCAACTTTAAACTCATGGTTTTAAAAGTATTATATTATTTTTTATTGTTTTAAAATGGATTGTGACGAACTATTAAAGTGTGAGGGGCAAGCAGACTACTCCGTAGAACCACTGCCATAAAGAAAGATTATATTCTCTAGCTGCTGTGCGGAAAAACTAAACAGTATTTAGGCACTGAACTAAGTATTGACAGATTCCAACATTGTCTACTTCAGACATTGAAAAGTACTACGCAGGTACGAAGCGCAGCTAGGGTCAAAAATGGTTAGATCGTGGGTCAGCCAATGATTAGTTTATACGCTAAGTTAATAAGTAAGGTGGCGCCAGTTGATCCGAAAGATTTAAAAATATGACTTATCACAAGATCCGTTTTAAACACTTCCCTATAAACTCTCGCATGTGACATGTATTCCAGATTTGGGAACTATGCCTATGTCCATTCATCCTGGGGTTAATTTACATTAATCAAATTAATGTTGATATATTAAATTAAATCGTAATAAAAAAAATGAGCATCAGAAAAAAGACGCCGCAGGACAGTCCGCAGGAACAAGTAGAATGTACCACACTAAATGCACCACCAGATGAATGAACCACAAGTGAGTACTGTTACTAAGGTTAAAAATCCTGACGTGTTGAGGCGGGCGAAACTGGCTGAATGGAACAAACTGAGAGAAATCAAACCAATCAGCAAAACAAAAAATTAAAAGATATAATACAGCATTCGCCCACCAACAACAACCCAATTTAACAACAACAACACAATTAAACAATAAGACGTATCATTAATGTATTGGGTGCTGCTGCCGTTTTTGGGAGGTTTTTTAGCATACAAATACTTAACAAACCATACCTAACAACAAAAGCCGCAAGACCCTCACAGTAAAAGAGAAGAACCGCCTTCTGCAAAAAAAAGTGCAAACCTCCAGTTAGTAGATCCCTTTTCTATGGAATAGTTTTAAAAGAACTAGATAACGAACAAGTTAAGAACTAAATAATACAAGTTAAGATAGATATATAAAGTACTTTTTAAGTTAAACGCAAGTAAATTACAAGTTAAGTGTAAGTAATTTATAAGCTTTGTTTTAATACTAGTTAGGTTTCTAAGTTAGATTCTTGTGAAGGTTCTTAAGTAAGAGTAGTATTTATGTTCTGTTAGGTTCTATAAGTAAGTTCATGTATAAGCAGTCAGTTAATCTTTAAAGTTCTCCAATGTCCTACAGCATATGAGGAACTCAGGATTGACGTAATTCTCTTGTTATTGTAGAGACTAGTGATTTCTCGTTAACAGCAGTTGTGTTTACTTGATGAAGATTAGAGCGCAATTAACATATGTGTGATGAAATACTTTGTTTTCAAAGAGAGCTTGCCTGTAGTTATCGTGAGTTAATTTTTTTTTGACAAACTCTTTTACTTATGCCTTTAGCCATCCTTCATTGCAGAAGTCTGGCTAGTCAACGCTGACATCATTGACCGCAAAGCCCAAAAATCCCAACATATTCTATATTAACTGTCCCATTAAAGTTCATCCTTCATCTTCCCAATCACTTTCTGTTCACAGTTGAATGTACAAGGACTGTCCTTTTGGATAGTCGCATGTGTCCGTACACCCATCAGCTCCTTTTATCCACTCAGTTTCTAAATCCTATAGAAGTCTTCTGGGGGGACGTCTGAGAATAAAACTATCAGTGTCTGTGTACAGGACTCTTGGGCTTCTGGGTACAGTGGTTTAAATAGTCGTACCGAAATCTAACATCAATAACCTTGACAACTCTAATACGGTAAAGCAATAAACACTGGCTTGTCCAACTTAACATTCCTTTTTCTTCCAGCCCCCATAAAATGCCAACCAGGTGTTTCGTAAATCTTCTAAAGTCTTGATAGTTAGGTTAGAGGGCAAACTTAATTTTGCCTTGGTTTTCTTTTTGTAACTAATTTAACATCTTTACGATTGTTACGTTCTCCATGTTTTACCAAAACAGCATGTATTCATCAGTTGTAAAGAAGTCTTTTTCTGAAGCATACAGTGGCATGAGTTCTAAGATCATATTCTTCTTATGTAATGGACCTCAAAAAAGGGCTCTTGGTCACAGATAATTATTCTATGAACAGCCTGTCAGTTTCAGTTCCGTGTCTAATAATACGTAACAGTCTGAATGACATACATAATAAGTATGTAGTGCCTAAAGATGGGAACAAGTTTAGGAGGTTCGATAGGCTCATCCTTTAATCTCTTTTCCTAGCGCTAGTGGGTAATCGTTTGTGGAGATTCGTGTAGTTCATAGACGGATATTCTAAGTCTACTTCCAAGTTAGTCCTGCCGATTATCAGCGTAAGCTGTGATAACATACCTAACACAGGTATTATTAACAATAATGATGCCCTTTTATCATTGAGTAAAGTTTCCTCATGAACGGTTGAACTCATGGCCCATCCATACAGATTGTTTACCTCTAAGTACATTAGATAGTTGGATGGGTTTGGATTGGGTTCTATGAATCGTCTAAATATTTGTTGTTGGCTTTGCAGTAAGGATGTGAGGCATGCTACCACCCTCCCCCAATACACCGTCTTCAATCATCTGAAGTGAGGGTAGATCAGATATAGCAAGTCAATATGAATTGTTTGTAGTCATTAAGGAAAGCATCCCAAGAAAGGCCTGGGGCAGAGATGTAATGTGATGAGTCTAAGCTTGTAATGTTTCATTCATGTAGATCTGTAATACTGAAAGACGCTGCCAATAAACACACGTCAGGCCAATAAATATTGATCGTGATAGTCCGCGCCCATCGTTTCACATTGGTTATTCCTGTCCATGCTTTCTGTGCGTAATCATATACAGAGTCAGTTCAATGTCTTTGCCTCTAATACTAGAAAAGAAAGCGCCCTTTAGGAGGAAGTGAGCCTTACAAGAAACCTATCCCCGAGTCATTGTATTCATAAGGATAAAACTCCTTTACGCACTAAAGATGTATCAAAGTATTGATTAGTGATTGGAAAGTCTTGTAGAGATCCTGCTAACTTATCTAAACTAGGCCCATACAGATGTTGGGCTGAGCTCAATAAAAAAAAAAGGATAAACAGTCAAGAGTAAATTCATTACTTTTTCTGAAGACTGTGCAATGCAGGTAACCCCTCCTTATAATTCAGAAGTCACTGCTTGCATGTAAAATGAGAATCGTAAGCCCCGTAAGTTTATGAAAGAAGATAAGGCAGTTTCCCAGCTTAAGGGTCAAGCTAAGTTGGAAGATTACAATTGTTGAGTGCTGCCCCCCTAAACTTTCCAGGTACTGTGATCGTGGCTCTTACTGCGTTGCCTAATGAATTCTCTGTTCCATATCCACCATGTGTAGATGATTTCAAAACGTTCTTGGTCTTCAGGAGTCATAAGAATGCCTGAAAGAATTATTATGGTTTGATAATTGATTGCAGTGTTTCATCTGATCTAAAAACACTAGCCGCATTGGGGCCACTGTAAATCTCGGGTGTTGTGTGTTGACCGTCGACCTAACAACAATAAACGCAATAAGAACAGATCAGATGGTGGTAAATAAGGTTTTTTTTTGTTCTGGCTGTTGCCGGGCATAGTACTGCGGTAATAGCGATTCAAAGTCACATAAACTACTATGGACTCATCTGCATTTTGGTGAAAATTCATAAACTAACCTAGACCCTGCTTAGGTTGAGGAGTTTTGGTTTCACATCAACAATACTTTTTAACAATAAGTTCTATGACTGCAGCTAGTTTCTATAGATGAGATTTTTAACTAAACACCTTCTACAAAATCTTTCTTAGCATAAATTCTTTGATGTAAAGCCCATAAGTCTGCTTAATTGACAGATTAATACATAATGACATCTTTGTACTATCTATAAACAGGATCAAGTCTACATGCTTGTCAAGGGTTCGCCTAAAGTGGGGGCGTTGGGAAGAAACCCTTAGAGGCCTAGATTGACTTTTACAGACCATGAGTATACGATTACAGTGAATGGTTTGTTTTTGCTCTTTCAAACTGAGATATACTTTCTATACTTACTGGGGAATGATATGTATTATCAAAGTTCAGTATCTTGTTTGTATTGTTTCCATAATTGGAGACACAGTTTGCATGATTTTTGACGGATGTAAATCCTAAAACACACCACATAAACATCTTGATTCAAAAATTATTATGTTTAAGACTGTTCGTTTTAACTCTAACACTTTTGGAAGAGGAAGGTAAATTGCAACAATAGGATAAAACTTTGTTTGTCTTTAATTTGATTTCAAGAACTGTCACCATCAGACCACCAGAAACCCCTTACCTTGCCTCCTCACATTGCATGGTTAACCTGTGTAAGCATGTAGTCAGCCCAGTTAGAGTTTAAAGTCGTGATAGCTGATTAACTTCTTTTTCTGTTTAGTTGACACCCAGACTGGCATGTTAGTATCATCAGGCGTTATATAAACAATCCTAACGGACACCAAGCCCCTTTTACTGGCGGCTCCATCTGAAGAGACTCTGGGTTTTAGAGATAGGCTTGTGCCAATGCTTTTCATGAACTGTAGTAGGGTTAATGGATGTCCATGTCAACTCACATGACGTATTGCTTAATTGTTTCGCTAACTGAATATTTCTTCCATCGTATACAGTTTTCTATCCCAATTTACTTTCTGGTCGTCATTTTTAAAGCCACAGTAATTTACGTAGATTAAATAAATAAATGTAAATACAAGTAAGAAAAACAGGCTTTTATTCTTCACCCAATGCCACGGACACTTCAAGACATGTTAGCCTTACATAACGCCTGCTAATATTTTAGCTTTTTTTCTGAATCACTACAGTTAATGTATATCACTTTAATTGCTTTGTTAAATATTCACTAATTATCTTTTATAATAATGTTACATCATTCTCAAAGCCAATATCACTAAAATCAAAGTTTAATAATTTCATTGTTTCGTCAAATAGTTCATTACAATTCTTAAATCAGATTACCAGAGTTTATTCGGCAAGCCATTTCTTTAAAAAAATTCTAAAATAAATAAAAAATAATTGTAAATTCAACTGTTATCATAGTCTTTTCTAATCGTAAATTAACTTAATCTTTTATTAAAGCGAATAGCAACCTCCTTCAGGGGTGGTAGAAACGTCAATAAACATCTTCAGAGCTAATATCAAAGGAGAAAATTAGCAAATAACTTTACAACTGGTTGGCCCAAGATCTGTATTTTACTAATAGCTTCCGAATACATCTTCTCGCATATCCATGCGATTAAAAAGATCAGTAATAATTCTTCAATCCTGTATCTTTAACTGATCTTATCCCCTCCCCTGCTCTCTCCAACCAACCTCGTAAAGTATATTAATAAGCGCTGTAGCTAATTCCGGGTCTTCATTTTTTTAAACCGGGAATAATAAACGACAATTAAAAAAATTAAGTAATCAGTTTCTCTTGTTTTTTGTGCAAAAATCAGAAAAAAGTTATATGTGTGTGTGTCGTGTGGGCAGGGGGTGGGGAGGGGGTGTGCAGGCGTGTGGTGGGGGAGGGGTTTGAGCATGCGTGGGGCGGGGGTAGGGTGGGGGTGGGGTGTGGCAAGCGTGGGGTGGGGGTAGGGGGTTGGGGTGGGGGATTGTGCATGCGTGGGAGGGGGTGTGTGGGTGTGGTGTGGGGTTGGGTGTAAGTGGGGGGAGTTGTGTGTGTGTCAGGAGTTACCTCCTTAGTATTATTTTCGGCCCTGTTGAGGCCTTTCCTAGAGATCGCGGTCGCTGGGCGAGTGACGACAGTTTCTGGAGATTTTTAGTCCTGTAGGGACCTTTCTAGGACGCGGACGGTCGCTGTGGGCGAGTGACACAGTACAGGAGTATTTTTAGTCTTTAGCCCCTGTTTCCTTGGCAAGTATCGAATTTTTCCGCAGCAGCTACCCGGCCTGCCAGTACTTGCAGAAGCCAACGTCCGCTTTGCATATATTTTTAAAATGACTTTCCTTTTCTCATACAAGCTGTGGATAGAAATTCCGAGCTTGTGGAACTTTGGATAGTGGTAAAAACAAAAGGATAATTCATCCAGTTTTCACACAGCCTGGGCTCTCATCAAAAATTTTCGTTTGTCAAATAATTCACCCAGGATACACGTTTTGGGTTAGATTCTTTTAAAACGGCTTTTGGTTCTATCAAGCCAGTGGCCTACAAGCAAAGATTGTTGAAGAGTATTAACGATTTCCATCTTTAAATCTCATGACCTCCCTTCAGTAAAACAGGCGTAAATTCAGCCATGTTTTTTCAACTTCATAAATGCACCTTCTTCAATCGGCTCATTATCAAGTTGCTCTACAAAACAATTACTTAAAAAATCATGCAGTTCACTTACTGTCATTTCGCGTTTTCTTTGCTCCGCTTCCAAAAGACTTAGACTTTCTTTTGGCTTGGTCGGTTTCGAGCAAGGCTCGCCACGTTCCAATTTTTCAAGATATGAAATCATTTCCTGATAATACTTTTTGTGTTTCAATATTATTTCTTTTTCCTCACCTGAATACAGCAAATGCTCAGTTTGGCTTTCTTGAGAATTAGCGTCCATTGTGGTTTCTTGTGAAGAAGATCCAGCCTCCAAATTAGAATCAGCCATTTGTTCAGAGAGAGAGATAAAACGCACACGTCTAAACGCCTTGACTGCTCACTGCATAATGACAGCACGGGTCGACTCCCCAGACTTACCTGACAGAAAATGATGTCATACCTCCTGTCGATTGGTTGAAGTGCACACGTGACATCTGAGCTCGTTGCCTAATGATTAAAAATGCACTAGCAGCCTGCACGCTCGGCTGCACACACGCTTGTTGGCGGTCTCAAAGACCAATATTGATTGGGGCAGTCTAGCAGCAAGACCATCAAGCCATAATACCTGTTTAGTTCATTTAATGTCTCTTTAGAGAATGTAAATATGTTGGTTCACGATCACCCATATTATTCTGCACGGAAGCCCCCCTTTTCAATGTACTGATTACGTCGATTTTTAGAGGTTTTGAGGTGTTAATTTATTGTGAAACATGTGTTAAATTTTGGCCAAAACTGACATGTGATGGACGTGATTTGTATGTGAAAATGGGGTTTTCGTGCAAAATAAGATGGGTGGTCGTGAACGAACATATTTACATTCTCTATGTGCCTTCGGGAGGGATTGCGATGGTTCCCTTGGGCGCCTGTGAGGGTTTCTCATATTTATAGTACATTCCCCCTTTTTTAATTTTTTTTTTTAAGTTTAAATCTTTGCCAGGTCATTACTATAACGACTGAAGAATTGTTGGCCTGCGCAGTTTCCCCCCCCCCCCCCCAATATATATATATATATATATATATATATAATATATATATATAATAATATATATATATATATATATATAATATATATATATATATATATATATATACATATGATGAATATAACTGAAAGCCTAAAATTATTTACTTACTTACTTACTTGATGTATTGGGTGTTTGAGGCCTTTTTACAAGGCCTGTTCCACCACTCCCTGTTCAAATTAGACTTGCGTGCGTGGCATGACAAAAGCAGTCTAGTGGTGACAGCTGGGGTCAAATTTGTGTGGCAGCATTTCCCAGCGGCAACCATCTTCTTTAAAAGCACTAATGCTCGGGGCCGTCACAACACTATCTGGAAGACTGTTCCATGTGGAACGCCACTTGCTGCGCAAAGAAGTTAGAACACATGTTTAGTCTGCAATGTCCTTTCTCAAGTTTTAGAGAGTTCCCTCTAGTGTCTCTACCTTGGTGGAGCTGGAATTGAGGTCTGTCTGTGTCATATAAGCCATGCAATGAACTTGAAGTGTCAGTCATGTCGTCTCTATTTCTGCGGGTTCCAGGCTTGGCAGCTTAAGTACTGCTAGGCCTCTGGATATGATTTTTCTTTCAGGGGGCCAATGAGTTTTTGATTGCTGCCTTTGAACATCCTCCAGATCCGCACACAGGGTTTTGAATCTTGGCTGCCATAACCGCGTGACCGCACTCCAGAATTGGCCTCACAAGGACTTATAGAGTTGAACAAAGGTTTCTGGTGTAAGGTGATCAAAGGACTTCGATGAACCCAAGGATTCTATCGGCCTTTGCCGTTGCTTGTGCCACATGGTTCTTGAAACTACGGTCCTTGTCCACCAACACTCCCAAGTCTCGCTCTACTTCACTCTCTTCCAGTCTAATAGTGCAATCCTCACCCTCAAGTTTTTGATGTTCATACAGTATGTTGCCTCTGTTTTAAAAAGCGCTCGACCCTTGGGGAGCAACATTTGTTAAGATCAAGTATTAAAAGGAGTATTAAAAATCTACAAATTTGATTCAAGCTCTCTTGGCTCTCTTCAGGATGATGTTTGGGTCACCCACCGCCGGTGTTATATAGCGTGTGGGGCCCAGTTGTAACTGTTTTCACGTGCGGGTTAGTTGCTCGTGTTTTGTTTAAGGTTTTCAGGTTGTTGTTCGGGTGTGCGTTCACTAACAACGATTTCCATTTGTGCCTGCAGTTGTTTACTATTTCTGTTTTAGTGTTTAAAGTTCCTAAGTGTGGTTTACATAGTATTTAGCCATTTTTCAGTTAAACGTAGTTGCATCTTTTTGAAATATTACTGTATGGTGATGCCCTTTTCATGATTTTCCAGGATATATTATAGTTTATTTTTGCATATTTAAGTTTCCAAATGTATTTGCTCAGTTCTGTTTGGTTTTGTATTTTTTCTTATTGAATGACTGTTAGTGGTTTGCATATCTGGTTTTGAAGTGGTTTTCAGTAATCCCTATATATGTTTCTTTTCATTTTCTGATGTCACAGGTGGCTTGGTATACAATATTGTTGCCAGAGGCATTTATTGCTTAGGGGCACTGCTCTTTTTGGTGCAATTGCAAGATTTCCTTTCTTCACTTTTCTTGCTGTGTTGGTTTTAATTTTGTGGATGCATCAATTAGATTTTGAGGTTGGGCATACATGAATATGACAGTTTTGACGTGTTTTTGTTGAATATTTAGACAGTTTGTGTTCTTTTGGTAACGGTGATGTTAAGATTTTAAATAATTCTTTCCCTATGTTTGTTTTAAGTTTCCCGTCGCATGGGGGGTTGTACCATATGATTTTTCTTTTCCTGTTTTTTCTTGCTTTTGTTCATGTTGTTATCTGGTTGTATTGTAGTTTATAATTATAAGCACTTTTTTGCAGTGCTTCTGGTATTCTACTGCTGCGTTGTTTGAAATACTCTTTCGTTGCATGACAGATTGGATAGTCTCTTGTTTATGCCAGTGGGTATGGTCTTTAATACAGATGATGGATGTTACTTTTGATGTTTACATAAATAGGTGTGTCATTAGGTTTCTTGTATGGTTTATATATGTGGTTGTTGAAGTCAAGTGTAATGTCTCTAAGTAGTTCACTACCTTTTTGTTTGCTTCGATGGTGATTTTTAAGTTATGATTTTGGAAGACTTTGCATAGTTCTTTTTTCTTGTTTTCAATGGTTCTTGGTGTTGGTTAGTGCAGCAAGGCCATCGTCTCTGTATAGTCCAACTTGCTTTCAAAGTTGTTTCTTGATGTTGGACAGCATGAACAGTCCGACCAGTTTGCATGTTTCTGCACCATCATATGATCCCATGGTTACGTCAAATGTTGAATTTCTGTTTGTTTTCTTGATCCAGGTTTCATTTTTGCTGTGGTAACGTTTCATGGTGTGGAGAATGGTTTTCCATTTCTGACCCTGTTATGTCTGTGTGGTTACTAGCACATTTCAGAGCTTTGGTGAGTAGTTCCTCGTCTATGGATGGTCTACTATGTCTACTATGTCGAATGTGATGAATGCTGTATTTCTTGTTTATTGAGTTTTTTAAACCATTGGATAACTTCGTATGTGTTCTTCCAGAGGTTGTATTCAAGTTTGATTTTTACGTTTTTTATTATTTTCTTTAATAAAAAAAATCAAATGAAACAAATACAAAATGACAAAAAGATATGTGTGAAGGCTGATAAAACTAGTAATTACTACAAAATGAACCAAATGAATACTCGCAACTCCTTGATAAAAACATTCAGAAAAACTACAAAAAATCTCGACGAAAGTATACATGACAGTATCCGCATTAAAGAAAAAGAACTTGTGCATCGCATAGACCTAAGTGACAGGGTAGAAGCAACAGCAACAAAAGAAGCCTTTATAACACTCAAAGATCATAAGCCTAACATTCACAGCAATCCAACATGTAGACTAATAAATCCTTCTAAATCTGAACTGGGCAAAACAAGTAAGAAAATTCTGGAAAAAAATAAGAATAAAAAACGTAAAATCAAGCTCTGAATACAACCTCTAGATGAACACATACGACGTTATCCGTCCTGGAATGCTTCGCTGGTCTAGCGGATCTGTGGTAGTGCTCTCTGTCTCTGTCCACTCAGCGACGTCGTTTGCTACTGTCCGACGAGAGAGCGATGATCGCTGACACTGCTGAAGCCGACCAGAGTGCTCTGACGCTCCGCTCTCCTCCCCTCTCCCTGCCCTGCCCACTCTTAGACTTCGGGGCTTCGCTGACTGTTGGCGGCACAATGGGGGTCGAGCTGACCTGGCTCGAAGTGAACGATGACGGGGGAGGGTCAGTGGCTGTCTTGAGGGGGAGGGTCAGAGGCTGTCTTGGAAGAGGAGGGAACATCGGCAGACTCAGAAATGGTTAGCTGGCATTCCCTGTCCCCTCTTTTGTGTTCGGGCTTCTTGCACACCCGGCACACCACATCCTTTTCACAAACAGATCTATGATGGCCAGACGTAAGGCAGTTAGAGCATATGGGGGTAGTTTTTGACTTGCTCAGTTCTTTGTGGAATAACCGTGCTGTGAATATATTCACTTTCACTGATCTGTCTAAAGTATTTGCTGGTACTGTAATGATTTCGAACCCCCGCCCAGTCAGAAACCAAGTAAGCTTATTATCTGCGTCTCTTGCACGTTCAGTGTTTATGTAAAGAGCGCAATTCACACCCAAGTTTCGACAGAGCGAGCTCGATCTCAGAATCGGCCACAGAGATGGTATGTCATCAACCCATAGTTTAGTGCTTGGTTTTTCCAGACCAAACCATCGCACAGAAGAAAAGGTTAGTGTCACACACACTTAGAGTCACCCTCTCAAACACATACATTGCACACGTAGTAAGTTACGTGCTTCCGCTTTTGTGGATACATTCTCATAAACCATGAATTCTTGAGCCCTAAAAATGGATCCTTGTCCGTTTGTCTTTTCCGCAGCCAACACACACTGAACACTGAAGGGTGCTGGTTGATTGCATAGACACACACTGAGCACTGAAGGGTGCTGATTAATTGCATAAACACACACTGAGCACTGAAGGGTGCTGATTGATTGCATAAAACACACACTGAGCACTGACGGGTGCGATTGATTGCATAAACACACACTGAGCACTGAAGGGTGCTGATGATTGCATAAACACACACTGAGCACGACGGGTGCTGATTGATTGCATAAACACACACTGAGCACTGACGGGTGCTGATTGATTGCATAAACCCACACTGAGCACTGAAGGGTGCTGATTGATTGCATCAGAACACACACTGAGCACTGACGGGTGCTGATTGATTGCATCAGGGATTTCCTCACTTCGCAAAAAAAACCGGCAGTATTCTTCCCGGCATCTTAGCTAAAGTGTCCAGAAAGAAAAACACGAGAACCCAAACAAAGAAAACCAGAGTAAAAACAGAGGTGAATGGGAAAAAAGCAGAGCAAACAAATCTAAAAAAAAAAACGGAACAAAAAAACTCAGGTGGCAAGGGAACGACTAAGTTCAAAGTTCAGCTGTGAATATTCCGTTGAAGCAGAGTGCACGAGCTCTGGTCGACACGTCCTAACGCCTGACCGAATCACGAGCGAAGCTGTGAATGCATCAGGATAGTGAAGATGCTAGGCAGGCCAACACAATGAGGATTTCAGTGTCTGGAATCTGTCTTGCCACTTAATGTTTTAAGGCGTGTCGTTATAGACGATTACCTTACATATACTGCCATTGGACACCTGTTCTAATCTGGAAAATGTGAGTCATATGAGCTCATGCTTGTTCCTGGTGTCCCAGATCCAGCCGGAACTCTTCTCAGCTGCCTCTACCTCTGCCACTGCCTTCAAGGTTCTGGTCCACTTCTACCTGAAATCACGAGCTGATTTATTAAATCATTAACTGGACAGTCTACAAATCCCTTGCCCCAACGTCTGCAGCGAGGATTTGGGTCTGGAAGCCGGAGTTTCTCAAGCTGCTGCCAGACTGGCGTACTCTCATTGCTGTAGATGTGAGCTTTCGTATGACACAGTATGTTTCAATCAGATCATTCGTTTTTACTCCATGTTGTAAATCCTGCTTCCGTGCTTTTGAAAATTACAGCTGATCCAGACAGAGTGGACTCGGAAGATCATCTGATTTACCCCATGTGACCTGTTGAAGTTTAGGGTACAAGGTCATAAACCATGCTGAGGACGAAGCTGACTCCGAGAGGTGTCATGTTGGTAGAGCTTGACTGCCTTCTGATTCCCTTGACATTGTCAGACACCAAGCCCCATTCTGTCTTTGAGACAAACCCATACTTTGTGCTGCATTGTTCTGGAACACGGTTCTGAATAAAGTACGTAATAGGTTGTGTAAAAACTTCACTCAGAACTGTAATATGCATCAGAGTGTTCCAAGAGCTGTGATTGGGGAGGCCAGGCTCAGCCAGTCCTCTTCAACACCCTGATTGGTCGCTGTGTGCACAAGTGTAGGGAGCTGATTGGTCGCTGTGTGCACGAGTGTAGGGAGTTGCTAGGACACTCGGGAAAACGGTTAGAAGGAGATTTTACATGGCCGTAGTAGCAGCGCAATTCTAGGTTCTCCGGAGTGACAAGGCTACAGATCCTGACGGAGTCTCCCTGTCAGCACACGACCTCCTGGAAGCTAGTAATCTCTGGTGGAGTCCACTCAGGAGCAAACAGAAGTGTGGTGCGGCAACATCCTCGAGGACACAAACACCGAGGCGGGACTGGCCATCTGTCCAGTCCTACCGACGCACCACCTCTACCCACGCCAGGACTTCACCACAGCCAGGAACGGCCAGGAGGATCCGTCCTGCTGACAGAGGATCAAGACCCGAAGAGCCCCTCCGGAGAGCGAACGAAAGCCCTTCTAGTTAACCCAGCTGAGAACGCCACTGTGTTTGACGTCAAGCGCCGTGACGTTATTTTCCCAGTCGCTGCGGAACCCCGAATAGGGTAGAACCCTGAGGGCCCAGTCAAGCCTGAAGGTAAATACGTGGACCACGAGAAGCAAAGCACACCATCAACGAACAACGTCTACAGGATCGATGATCAAGGGTCACGACAACGTCGACTGACCAAGAATCTTCCGTGATCATCACACGACGACAGGAACTGATGTGTGCTGGCTAGACAGGCCAGAAGTTTTTCTTTTGTTTTGCCCACAAGACATAAACACAAAAAGGAAGGACTCGCTGCAGTCAATGTGAAGGACTTGTTTTAGTCTATGATTTAATAATTTTGCTATGTGCATGCTTGTGTATTTAAATAAATGTGTGGTTAATTTACATTTTGACTTCAGTGACTGAATCGAATGAGAGAGTCGCGGCGAGAGACCAAAATTCGAATAAATAGTCAGGCACCCCTCTAGACACACTAACACCAGACGAAATTAGTGCCTGACAACATCCTCTTCTTCCTTCACATCTTATATTACCAGGTCTCTCTCTACTTTCCCTGCAATGTAACGCAGTACACCTATACAACTCACGCATAAATCAGTAGAGAAGGCATCCGAAGGCGTTCATGAAGTTAAGTACGGCAGAATTGTGAATAGAATTCGACTGAAATAGCAGTTACATTAGTTTAACGTAAGAGATGAGTCTTAAATATATCAGTGAAGTTTTTAAAGTTTTGATTACTCTTCCGTGTTATTAAGAAAACGAATTTCATTTGGATGTGTTCATGTATATGCCTTCCGAAATCAGTATTTGTCAACCCTTTTCTTAGCACATTCCATGGATGTTACAATTAAAAAGGCACACCTAAGAATCTACAAGAATCAAGTTTTAAAGCAATTCCCATACTGTATCATTCCAGAAAATAGCGCACTACCAAACTTTAAAAGTCTTTCGAGCACTCTCTAGACTTTTCGCATAATGTTAAGAATATAACGAGTTAAGACAGTCCAATACGGTAAACCTAAAAC
>JAFLJL010002265.1:25000-26677 GCA_018398815.1 Conus ventricosus | reverse complement strand
TCCTCTCTCTCTTTCTGTCTTGGCCTTTTAATTCTGTCTGCCCTCCTTTCCCTGTTCGGGTCTGCTGTGTCTTTTGTCATGCGACGATTCGAAACACACACACACGCGCACACACACACACACACACACACACGCTAAGCCCCTAAAGACGATGATAATTGCTTAGTCGCGGTGTGAGCGTCAGTAAGCTCTCCCTCCGGGGGGTGCCACCACATCCGTCTAACGACAGTCCACTTGAACTTGCCGATACCCGGGACGCTAAGTTCTTTTTACCACGTCAGTTGCAGCTGGACGCCCGAACACAGCACTCCGAAAGCCTGCGGACTTTACCGAAGTCTCAAGGGAGGCTACCGACTGACTTCGTGATGCATCACGCGTGGGCGGCGAGCGAAGATTCTCCTTCCTCAAGTTTGCACGAGTTTCACAATAACAAATTTCTTCTGCGTCATCGATGAAGTATTCTGTGATGAAAGAGAGAACTCCTTCAGTCTGAGGATATTTGCTGCAATATTTGAGCTCAAAAGGTCTGAATGTGAAATTCGCTTCTCACTTTGTCGGTCCTCAAAAAAATTGGGTAAACACTTCTTCTTCTTCTTCTTCTAAAATACTGGTTCACTCAAAAACGAGTAGGTCACCAGCGCGCATGTTAAAAAGTAAAATAAATAACATAAAACATAAAACAGTGCGACTCAGACTGTTGGCCCCTGGAGAAAAATTTGGCAACAAGGGGTCGCACTCGATATTCAAGAAGTTAAAAGCAATGGCCAACTTCAGGCCCAGGTAATAGTAAAAATATCTGGGGAAGTAAAAATAGAAAATCGTCAATATGCAGATCTCAAAACTGTCGAATCAATTTGTTTTTTAAATGAGATTGCATTTGTGGCAATCTTGAGGGCCCACCCGGCAGTGAGTTCCACAGCCGTACAGAACTGGGATAAAAAGAATGTAAGTGGCTGTCAATATTTGATGCAGGTATGGTATAACATTGACCGCCACTCCTGGTGCTACTTTTATTCAATACTATTTGTTCCATTGGAATATCGTTTAAACTTTAGCTCTGCCTTTGAAGAAGATGTTAAGTTTGATAAAAGCTCTTCTCTCTTCTAAGGGTTTCCATTCTAATTTCCTCATGTTCTTCCTAGTATTCCCCTTTTCTCTGATGTGGTTCCCTGTTACGAACCGTGCTGCTCTCTTCTGAATCTTTTCGAGGTTATCAATGTCCTTTAGATGGTAAGGATCCCAAACTGAGCAACCATATTCCAGTACTGGTCTAACCCAGTGTTTTGTAGCAGTCGTCTTTAACCTTTTGGGGGCAGTCATTGATATTCCTGTATAAGAAAGCTAAGATGTTATTTGCTTTCTTACATACTAAATTGTAATGTTCTTTCCATTTGAGACGACTATCTATAATTACGCCTAAATATGTTGCAGCATTAGTTTCTTTAAGAATAGTATTATGGATAGAATAATCTGATCTAATTGGTGACGTTTGTTACATATACGCAACACTTGGCACTTTTGGGGATGAAATTCCATTTTCCAAGTACTTTCCCACTCTTGTAAAGCGTTTAGATCTTCTTGTAGAATGCGTGTATCATTCTTGCTTCTGATTGTTCTATATACTAAGCTGTCATCTGCAAAAAGCCTTATAGTAGTTCCAGGAGAGAGATTTCTACT
>JAFLJL010002265.1:0-17500 GCA_018398815.1 Conus ventricosus | reverse complement strand
ACCACAGGTGTCTATAGCTGATGTTTGAGAAGAACACAACCACAGGTGTCTATAGGTGATGTTTGAGAAGAACACAACCACAGGTGTCTATAGGCGATGTTTGAGAAGAACAGAACCACAGGTGTCTATAGCTGATGTTTGAGAAGAACACAACCACAGGTGTCTGTAGGTGCAGAAAATACTGCGCATTCCCTTTCAAATTCGCTGCAACTACGTGCACTCCCCGTTTCTCCATCTCCCCCTCCCCCCCCCCCCCCCCCCCCCCACCACACACACACACACACGCGCATTCACTTACCATCCCCGCCTCCCACTCCTTTCTTCCACCCTCCCCTTTACCCCTATACTTACCCACCTCCTTCGCCCCCCGCCCCCCCCCCCCCCCCCCAAAAAAAAAAAAAAAAAAAAAGTTCAGGTACAAATCCGGTTTAGAGGTACATTGTGCTTCTTTCTGATTCTGGTTGTTTTTATTGTTGTTGTTGTTGTTGTTTCTTTTTCCTCCCTAGGCAAGCACAGATTGTTATGTCTTTTTCTCTTTCTGCCTTTTAGCTCAAAGAAAAGAAAACAGAAAGGGGAAAAAAATGAAACGAAAAGTAGAATGAGAGAGAGAGAGAGAGAGAGAGAGAGAGAGAGAGAGAGAGAGAGAGAGAGAGAGAGAGAGAGAGAGAGTTTCTCCAAGGCATGCACAAATCATATGTCTTATCTCTTTCTGTCGTCCAGCTCAAAGAAAAGAAAAACAAAGGAAAAGTGAAGAGACAGAGAGAGAGAGAGAGAGAGAGAGAGAGAGAGAGAGAGAGAGAGAGAGAGAGAGAGAGAGAGAGAGAGAGAGAGAGAGAGAGAGAGAGAGATTATCTTTTTCACCCAAGGCAAGCACAAGCAATAATGTCTTCTCTCTATCTTCCGTCCAGCTAAAAGAAAAGAAAAACAAAGAAAAATGAAGAGAGAGAGAGAGAGAGAGAGAGAGAGAGAGAGAGAGAGAGAGAGAGAGACAGACAGACAGACAGACAGACAGACAGACAGAGACTATTTTCACTCCCAAGGCAAGCACAAACTATATATCTTTTTTCTTTCTGCCGTCTATCCTACTTGTAAGCTGAAAGAAAAGAAAAGGAAAAAAAAAGAAAAAACAAAGAGAAGAAGAAGAAGGAGAAAAGACACACGCACGAAAAAAAAGGAAAAAAGAAATAGACAAAGAAATGAAAAGATCGTTAAGTCCGAACAGCGGCGTAGAAATAACAGGGCTCGCAACTCACTCTCATTCCCACCCTCCCCATTATCGTAAGAGCATTGATTTTTACAGCCGACCGGTTCTTTCTAAGGGCCATGTCATGGGGGGGGGGGGGGGGGGGAGACACAAAGTATAAGGCCACTATCACACCGATGGCAAAACGTCACATGGTCGAAGCATTACTGACTTGCTGCTGGACAGGTGCACGAACTTTATCAGTGAAACCGCACTGCCGCTTCTGGTGACCTATTTCTGTCCAATTTCAGTGTAACCGCCTTCCATTGTTTCAGTCGCAATGGAAATTAAAACAAGAAAAAAAAAAAGTTTTGAAACAAAGCACTTAACATGTTCACACTTTGAAATGGGCATAGCCACATCTTGTAAGAGAGTGATGCGAAACAAAGTATTTAACATGTATGTTAATTGCATTTCTTGATTTCTAACAAAATATTTAATATGTTAACACTTTGAAATTGGCCTTTCCATATCTTGTAAATAATTATTGATTCCAAACAAAATAGTTGCCATGTTAACAATTGAAAATGGGCAAGTCCATATATTGTAGAATATTGGTTCGAAACAAAGTATTTAACAAGTTAAAACTTTAAAATCAGCCCGCCTTTTTTTTTTCTTTTTTCTTTTTTTCTTTCTGCGTACGCAGGCTGATACTCCTGCCGACACTTCCTGTATAGACAGGCAAGGATTAATCCCATCTACCCAACAAAAGGAGTGGTGTTTTGTGTGTATGACCCTTTTTTTTTATCCTGCCATTAAGGCAGCCATACTTCATCTTTGGGGAAGGCCCGCCTTCATCTTGTATATATTGATTCCAAACAAAGTATTTAATATTTTTACCCTTTGAAATGGGCATGGCCACATCTGGTAAAAGATTAATTCGAAACAAAGCGTTTGCCATGTTAACACTTTTAAATGAGCATGCCCACATCTTGTAAAATGGTGATTCCAAACAAAGTATGTAGCATGTTAACACTTGAAAATGGGTATGCCCGTATCTTTGTAAAGTATTGATTCAAAAGAAAGTATCTAACATATTAACTCTTTGAAAGAATCCAGTCCACATCGTGTAAAAAAAATATGGATTCAAAAGTACTTATCATGTTAACACTTTTAAATGGGCACGCCCACATCCACACGTCCACATCTTGTTAAGATATTGACTTCCAACAAAGTGTTTGACATGTTAACTCTTTGAAACGGGCATGCCCACATCTTGCTCACTACTTCTCGCACAGGGGAGCCATGGTCACGTTTCTACCAGCTGTGATGTTCATTTGGTCATGATGCGGAATACAAAACAAAACAAAACAAATCGCTGTACTAGAAACACTGCATTAAATATGACATGAGGATGGGAACAGTAAATAATAAACAATAAACAAGTAGGGTAACTCTTGCTCCCTCAAGAAAACATAACTCCAAAGGAATACTGCTTGCAGCATCCTTTTTTTTTTTTTTTTTTTTTTGGGGGGGGGGGGTTCCTTGTTTGTTCTGTGTGCTCTGTGTTGTCATGTCTGCTAGGCGATTCGGTGTCGAAAGCAGCATTCCTTTGGGAGTTATGTTTTCTTGTGGGAGCAAGAGTTACCCTACTTGTTTATTGTTTACTGTCCCCTGCATCATTTCATAATTAATTTCGTTTCAATTCAATCGAGGTAATTTGTTCTGTCCGTCTTTGTATTTGTCCGACTTTATTCAAGTTCGAAAAGCTGTGTCAGTCTTGAGTCTTGAATAAAAGCTTACTTTATATTTATTCATTTCTCCAGTTCTTGTTGCTGGGTAGATGTGTTCCGTATGGGATATATATATATATATATATATATATATTATGGGCAAGCTTGGAGCAACCTTCTCAGGGGATGTTTCCTTGTTTGTTCTGTGTGCTCTGTGCTGTCATGTCTGCTAGGCGATTCGGTGTCGTAAGCAGCATTCCTTTGGAGTTATGTTTTCTTGTGGGAGTAAGAGTTACCCTACTTGTTTATTGTTTAGAAAGACTGCGTCAAATGCTCTACGTCTCTGGTCAAATGAGCCCACGGACAAAATACCTTTGACATCTATTCCTTCAGGAGTATGTCAGACCGGGATGGGCGGGGTGGGGGAGGGGGGGGGGTTACACAAATGCTGCACGCTTGTATTAAGAAAGAGATTTCAGAGCCGATTCTCGGCTAAACTCATTTCACGAGACACCGAGTTATGAGCCGAGGAACAGCGCTAGCCGGTAACTGCTTCACTCTGATGTCTTCCTACTTGACGTTCAGGTACGTGAGAGAACCGGAGAGGCCTGTTTCACATTCTCCACCTGGCCCCTTTCCCCACGTCCTCGTTTTCATTCAACACCCGTTTTGCCCGAATATCATCAGCTAAGTGATTGCTCGTTTTCCGTCTTCATCGTCCTGAATGTTGTTTGTTTTCCCTGAAGAAGACCTAAGAGGTCGAAACGCGTCGTGGTTTGTCTTGTAGTTTGCACAGTGAGGTCACTGCAGGCAGAAATCTAAACAAGTGTGTTTGTGTGTGTGCTGTGTGCGTGTGTGCGTGTGTGCGTGTGTGTGTGTGTGTGTGTGTGTGTGTGTGTGTGTGTGTGTGTGTGTGTGTGTGTGTGTGTGTTGTGTGTGCGTGCGTGCGTGTGTGTGTGTGTGTGTGTGTGTGTGTGTGTGTGTGTGTGTGTGTGTGTGTGTGTGCGTGCGTGTGTGTCTGCGTGTGTGTGTGTGTGTGTGTGTGTGTGTGTGTGTGTGTGTGTGTGTGTGTGTGTGTGTGTGTGTGTGTGTGTGCGTCTGTGTGTAAAAGACGCACGCACACGCACACACACACACACACACACACACACACACACACACACACACACACACACGCACAAAATATGTAGCCTATATGTGTACATACACACGCACACACGCACGCACGCACACACACAAGTGCTTTCTCTCTCTCTCTCTCTCTCTCTCTCTCTCTCTCTCTCTCTCTCTCTCTCTCTCTCTCTCTCTCTCTCTCTCTCCAAAATAATCATTTTCACATAGTGGTCGCCGGTTTCTTACAGTTTCTCTTTTTCACGTACAAAAAAAACCCACTACTTAATATCCCTATTTTCCTTAACGATAATTACTTCTTTTTTTCTTCTTTTTTTCCATAATGAAAGGAATAACTGAAACTTTTGACGCCAGCGAGGTCTCATACAAAGAGATGAGGAAGAAGAGTAGGAAGAGCTGCGGGGGAAGGGGGGGGGGGTAGGAGGGAAGGCGGGAGGGTGGGAGGCGCGGGGGGGGGGGGAGGGGAGGGGGGCAGCGGGAGAGGAGGGTGAAGACAGGAAAGGCGAAGTAGTAAAAGGAGCGCTGCCTACCTAACGGGCTGCGCCTAATTAGTTCCAGACCAATCAGAGAGGCTTCATTAAGGTCGCCTCTGGTGAAACTGCCGAGCGTCAAAATGTCAAGTGCTCGAGCACTGGCTGGCCATGGCTGGCTGGCTGGCTGGCTGGCTGGCTGACAGTTGGCTATGTCCGAATCCACTGAGAGAGGAGAATAATAATAATAATAATAATAATGAATACTTATATAGCGCCTATTCTCGGCTAGAGGCCAAGCTCTAAGCGCTTTACAATCAACACTCGTTTACACAACGGGCTGCCTACCTGGGTAGTGCCGACTGAAGAGCTGCCAGCCGGCGCTTCATTCAGTCGTTTCCCGTGTCATCCAGTCAGTATCGTTCAATATCGATCACTCATTTTCCTTACTTCCTTCATTCTTTCCATTTCTCACGCAGGGTGCATGCTATGTGTAACGTGTCATCCATACAACGGCCAAACTGGCCGACTCTCCGAAAGTTGGTGATGGGATTTTACGTGTGTGCAAGATGTTATGCATGCGTTCACACACGGAACCTCGGTTTATAGTCTCATTCGAAGGACTGTATGGGAAATGGAGTCAGAACCAATGTTAACTCCGAGGGAAAAATCCCCCTGTACCGAAACGGCCCGGCGGAGGTTCGAACCCGCAACCCCAGGATCACCAAGATTACGAGTCAGGCGCTCTACCAACTGAGCTATTCCGGAGGAACTGAAGGTAGCAGAGGGAGAGAGAGAGAGAGAGAGAGAGAGGAGAGGAGAGAGAGAGAAGAGAGAGAGAGAGAGAGAGAGAGAGATGATGATGATGATGATGATGATGATGATGATCTTTATTTCCAAGGGTAACAGATAAGCAAACACATGCTTTTTTTCATCCGGCCCTTGCCCCGTTAAGGGACTAACTAAGCATGACAAGCGACTACGAAGCATAACTATAAGCGACTGAACCTTACAAAAATGGTAACAAACAGACATATCTTCACAAATGCATTAAAAGTTGATGAATTGTTCATCCATTAACATTTAAGGCGTAGATGACTTAAAGGGAAACAAAGCGAATGAAACAACAAACAAAAATAAGCCTTCTTCCTTGCGCTGAACCCTAAGTGATCTGAAGCGATCAAAGCTAAGTGAATTTTCGTTGTTTTATTCGTTTATGTCTCACCCGACGAAGACCAAAGAGGTCGAAACGCGTTGTGTTTTGTCTTGTGACTCGTTTGTCCACGTTCTCTGGGCGGTTCGCTAACATTTATTTAAGATTTGTTTAGATTTCCGCCTGCAGTCGTCTCGCTTTGCAACTAAAAACAAAGAAATTAATTTCAAAGAAGAAAAAAAAAATCAGCACACACCGACATAGAATAAGCGATGCTCCTATCGAGAGAGAGGAGAGAGAGAGAGGAGAGAGAGAGAGAGAGAGAAGGAGAGAGAGAGAGAGAGAGAGAGAGAGAGAGAGGAGAGGAGAGAGAGTGTGTGAAAGAGAGAGAGAGAGAGAGAGGGGGAGAGAGAGGAGAGAGAGAGAGAGAGAGGAGGAGAGAGAGAGAGAGAGAGAGAGAGAGAGAGAGAGAGAGAGAGAGAGAGAGAGAGATGCCATCACAATCTTCCTCCCCGTCCCTCATCTTTTTTTTTTCTTCTTCTTCTTGAACTGTTCATACACTACCGAAGACAATACTTATAAACTTAGTGACAATACATCAATACACAGCCGTAAATACGGAGAGAGAGAGAGAGAGAGAGAGAGAGAGAGAGAGGAGAGAGAGAGAGAGAGAGAGAGAGAGAGAGAGAGAGAGAGAGGGGAGAAAGAGAGAGAGAGAGAGAGAGAGAGAGAGAGATTTCCACTTTTCTTATCCAAAATAATATATGCTAAACATTACTATAAAATTTGAATAACAAGCAACAATACATCAATATAATCAACAGTTACCAGGGAAGGGCACACATTTATCATCATGTAGGTACAGTGCTTCAATAAATCAAAAATATTAGGACATCAATCAGTTAGTGACAATGCATCAGTAAAGTCAGTGACCACAACATTCATTCATCATGATATGATTACAGTCATTAATAAAACCAATGGTAACCATATCTCTCATTTAATCATTATCTGGTTTAAGGGGGGGGGGGGGGGGGGGGTCAGTAGAAAGGAAGCGGCGTATCAGTTTAATATGCAGCAAAACAGAGGGTGTGCTCTGGTATATGTATTTCATCCCTAATAGTAATGGTCTGCTGTGAAATGTGTAATTAGTTTTTCCCTGAAAGATTCTGCATTTTGAGTGCATCGGAATTTAGTGGTGGAAGTGAATTCCAAACCACAATACCAGAGTAAGATAAGCTTGATTTAACGAGATCTATTCTAGGTGTGGGAACCTGGATTTTGCTTGAATCCCTCGGGTTTTTGCTAAATTTGGACTGAAGAGTTTGTGGTGCTAAAGCCGACGCAATTTTTTGCATTAGCAAACATTTGTTGACAGCAAACATTTCTTTTAGCGGAAGGGCCCCCTGCTCTAGTATAATCCCCTTCACTAAGACTACACGATTTTAATAGAACTGCTTTAAGTGCTCCTTTGTAGACACTCGTAAGAGGTTTCATGGCATTAGTACTAGCAGAATCAAAAAGTGTTGAACAATAATTGATTGAGAGAGAGAATATGTGCATGTAGGAATAATTTCCTGGCATGAAGGTTTAAAAAAAAAAAAGCTTAATCCTGCACAGCTGATATGTTTGTCTGGATATTGATTTACATAAACTGCGAAGGTGATGAGAGACGGAGAGAGAGAGAGAGAGAGAGAGAGAGAGAGAGAGAGAGAGAGAGAGAGAGAGAGGAGAGAGGAGAGGAGAGGAGAGAGAGAGAGAGAGAGAGAGAGAGAGAGGAGAGGAGAGAGGAGAGAGAGAGAGAGGAGAAGAGGGAGAGAAGAGGGTAGAGAGGGAGAGGGAGGGAGAGAGGAGGAGAAGGGAGCCCGAAAGACAGACAGACAGAGGCGGAGAGAGGGGGACGACAGCAGAAAGAGAGAGAGAGAGAGAGAGAGTGAGGGGAACGGGAGAGAGAGGAAGAGAGAGAAAAGAGGAGGGGGACAGACAGACAGAGAGAGAGAGGGGAAGAGAGAGATGGCCAAGGGGAAGAGAGAGAGAGAGAGAGAGGGAGGGGAGGGAGAGGAGAAAAGAGAGAGAGGAGGGCACAGATGAGTAAAAAGAAACCTTTTCCTTTCTCTCTCTCTTTTTTTTCTCTCTCTCTCCCCTCTCTCTCTCTCTCTCTCTCTCGGGTTTGTCTCTTTTTCTTCCTTTTCTCTCTCTTTCTTAAAGTATTTTTCTAAAACGAGGTAAAAAACATATCCCCCGTTCATTTTGAGCTACGCTTGCAAAACATCACCCAAAGGGAAAAAAATGTAAAGAAAATATGCAAAAGTAAAAAAATTTTTGTATGGACAAAGGGATAAAAAACCCAAATATTTTGAAAACTATGTTTTCGGGGATGTCTTTATTTTTGTTGTTTGCTTTAAATCAAATTGATGTAGAAAATTAATTTGGGCTGGGAAAAATTTCAATGAAGCTTTTTAAAATGCAGGGTCAATGTATGTAAAAAAAATTTTCTAGTGGCATGTGTGTTTAGAAAAAAAACCTTGATTTGATACAGATTTTTGGGGGAAAAAAAAAGCCGGAAAAGCCAGTTTTGCCTTAGGGAAAATTTTTTAAACAGTGAAAAAACCCGTAGTGCAAAAAGAGGATCTCAGAGTGATATATTGTGATTCCTTGGGAAAATAAAAACATCTAAAAAATTTGAGAAAAAACCAAAACATAAAAAAACCGTTTAAAAGTTTAGGGATAGAAAAAAAATGCCCCAAAATTTTTTTGGGAAAAAACTAAAAAAAGTGTTTTCCAAAAAGATGCCCCAAAACTCCCAATGACATAAAAAGGGAAACAGCGGTTTCAGCATTTTATTTAAAGTTTTTAAAATTTCTGCTCTTATGCAAGTTTTAGAAAACTTTCCGAAAGCTTTAAATTTTTGGAGATACGAGAGTGAAGATTATTTTATTTCTGTCCTGGAAACAAAAAATTTCTGAAAGGGAAGTAAAGGGATCCCTTGAGGGTTTTAAGGAATAATAAGGCGGCTGGACCAGTTGGACAAAGTATTTAAAGGTTTTTTTTAAAGCGCTGATACTCGAGTTTTTCCTTTTCTTCAGTATTCTTTAAAAACCCTGTTTGACTAGGGCTGTTCCCTGGGGATTGGTCAGAAGTTTTGGTTACAAGCGATATTTTAAAAAGGTGTTTTTAAAATTTTAAAGATTTTAAACCCTTTCCAGAAAATTTTATCGGGGCATTTCACTTTTAAACATTAGCGGGGAAGTTATACGGGTTATGCCTAAATAAAACGTCTAACCCTGGGGGTTTTAGAAAATAAAATAAAATTTTGTGAAATGCAAGCTGGCTTTAGGAAAAAAATACTTTTAAAATAGCCCCATATCTAAAATTTCTCTTCGCCTTATTTAAAAAAAACTTTTATCGAAAAACCCAGAAATGTATATTGTTTTCATTGATGTTTAAAAAGCATTTGATCTTGTTGAAAAAAAATTTTTAATAGGGGGAGTTTACTGAAAAAATCGGGGTTAATGGAAAGGTTTAAAAGGCTTTTAAAAAGTATGTATTCCGTGGTTAAAAAGCAAGAGAAACGCTGTAAAAATGCCCCTTAAAAGACACCTTTTTCTGTCCAAAAGGTTTTTAAAAACCCCAAGGAAAAATATATGCCCCCCCCAATTTTATTTTTTTTTTTTTAAATTAATAAATAAACAAATAAATAATTTTAAAAGGGGCAAACTTTGGCATTCCTTTATCAACCTGATTTTAATAGAAACCCCAAATTTAAGGGTATTCGTTTGATGATTTCCCATTCTGTTGGGGGGATTAAAAATTATTGACTCCAAAACACCCTCAATATTTTAAAGAACACAGCGGGGAAAACTTAGGCTTACGGGCAAAACTTGAGAAATTAAAATTTGTAGTGTTCAGGAAGGGGGGATATTTTTTGCAGTCCGTGAAAAATGGTTTTTTGGCAAAGATTAAAAAAGAATTTGTTAACAGTTTAAATACTTAGGATTTTTTTCAACCCGGGGGTTAAAAAGTTTTTTACGCGCTTGATGAATTGGGAAACACGGCAAAAAAATTTTGTTCTAAGTATACTAAAAAAATTTTTTGGAAACTTGGGAACCATTGTTTCCCCGTTATTTTTTAAAACTATTGATTGTCAAAAAACAACCAAAGCTAAATTTTGGATGGGGAAGTTTGGGGGCCCCTTTTAAATGATCAGCGTAATAGAAAAGGCATTTATTTGAAATTAAAAAATTTTTTAAAAGTCAGGGGTACAAAAACCCAGTGCTTTAGGATACGGGGGAAAAAAAGGGAGGTACCCTTTAGTTATAAAAAACTAGAAACCCGGGTATTAAATTTTTGGCCCTTTTTAAAATTTGGAAAAAAGCCTCAAGATTTGTTCCCTATTTAAAACTTTTTCGAAATCTTTAATTGCATTGTAGAAACCCAAAAAATTAAAATTTGGGGTTTCTTTTCCCTTTGTTTTAATTGTTTTTATCATGGGTTTGGCTTTGTGGGAAAAGTCAGGGGGGCGGAAATGATAGAATTTTTTTACAACAATTTTTAAACAAAAAATTTTTAAATTTATTTTTTTGGGCAAAGGGTGGAATTGTCAAATTTAGTCTAACAGCGATTTGAATTCCTTTTTTCCCCTTTCAAGTCATCACTTTGTCTTTCCCATATCTATCTGAAAGAAAATATAAATTTAAGTAAACCCCAAAAATTAGATTTTGATTTGGGGTTTTTCTTTTCTGAAACCCCCAAGGTTTTTTGCTTCTAAAGGCACAAACAGATCACACTTGTCCCAAAAACTTTCGAAAGGAGTATTAATTTTTTTCTTTAAATGCCCCCCAAAAAACAAAGCTCTTCGGAGCAAAATTTTTTCCAAAGAAATTCTTTTGTCAAACCCCCCGGTTTTTTTAAAAAATCATTACTATTGGCAAGCCCCAAACATAAATTTTTGGGCTTGTAATTTCATTGCCAGAGCATTTTTAAATTAGGGCATTCAAATTTGGGGGCAAAACATAAACCCCCTTGTTTACTGTTTATCGTTTTTCTGTTCCCAAACCCCATTTTTATTTTCGTTTTTTCTTTGATTAAAATTTAGGTTATTTGTATTTGTTTCTGTCCGTCTTTTGTGTTTGCCTTTTTATTCCCCTTTCATCTTTGGGTGGTTTCCCCAGGGTAGGCTCAAAGACTTTTCCCTAATTTTAATTATTTGATAAAAGTTTTTTAGGGTTTTTCAGCAAATTTTTTTTCCCCCCCACACTTTCGGGTTTTGGGTTTTCTTTTTTCTACTCTTCGTGGGTGCCCTTTGGGGGGGGCTATTGGGGTTCTTTTTTGCATTCCCTGGTGGTTGAACCAAACCCAAAGTATTATGGGCTGTTTGGGGTGTCTCATTTGACGCGGGGGGGGGATAAAAAACCCGGCCCTGTTCCTGATGAGTCCCCATTTCCCGGGGCGAAAGGGTCGGAGAGACCCAAAACCAAAAATTTTTTCTGCCCTTTAAAAGGGGTTGCGATGGTTTCCCCTTTTGCAGTAGAAAAAAAGAGTTTTATATCTGTAACTTTTTTTATTTTTTTTTTTTTAATTTCATTTTCCCCGTTTCTCCATCTTCAAAAAAACCCCCCCCCCTCCCCTAAAATCCAAATCTTTGCCAGACGTTTTAGTTTTTGGCCATGCGCTTGTTTTTCCCCCCCTATTGATTGTTGTCTTTGTATTTTTTGACTTTATTCAAGTTTAAAAGGCTGGGCCAAATCTTTGAATAAAAGTTTCTCTGTGTTTTGGTTTTTTCCCCTTTTTGGGAAACAAAAATACCCCACCCTTTTTTACTGTTTATCGTTTTTTTGTTCCCTACTCATTTCATTTCGACTTAGAAAATTTTTTTTCAAACTTAGTTTTGCTTGTGTGGTGTGTTTTGGTGTGTGTTTTGTTGTTCTTTCCCCAAATTCCCCTTTTAGTTCCTTTTATGAAAATACAGGTTTTTTTTCCCCCCTCCCCTTTAAACCCCGACCATTCTTCTCTTGGTATTGGGATTTGAGACACCTTCTTTTTTTTTTCTTTTTTTTAAAATATATTACATGCCGATATTTTTACTGCATGTATATCACTGTATTTGTCTGTGTTTTTTGTGATTGTAATTTTTGGTTTTTTTCCCTCATATTTCATGTTTCCCATTGAATTTTGGGTTTTTTGGGGCATATTTGTTTCTGATCCCTCCTTTTTCCTGTATGGCATGGGGAAAAAGGGTTTTTTTATTAAACTTTCGTTGTCGTTGTCTCCCCCTCTTCTCTCTCTCTCTCTCTTCTCTCTCTTTCTTTTTCCCTCCTTTTTTCTCTCTCTCCTCTCTTTTCTCTCTCTTCTTGTGTGATATATGGGTCACACTTCAATGTTCAGAACGTGAATAATGGTTTCGTGACTAAATGTAGGAAAAAATGGAAAAAAACGTCCCAGTTGATGAAAGGGGTGGGACAGGGTTTACTGCTAAACCTCAAAATTTTGTTTTCCCGTAGGAGACTTTAAAAACAATGTTGAATAATTTAGTGTCTGTGTGAAGGAGAGTGGCACTTTAGAGCAAACGAAGATGGGGTGGGAAAGGGGAAAACAGGGGGGAAAAGGGGGGGGGTTAAGAAAGATTCTAGGGGTTGTTTTTTTGGGAGGGAATGGAGAAGAACGCGTGTGCGTGTGTGTGGGGGGGGGGGGGGGGGGGGGGGGGGCAGGGGGGCGGGGGGGACGGGGGGGGGTGACGGGATGCTGGGTGGGGTGGGTGGGGGGATGTTTACGCGTCCTCGTGTGTGTGTGTGTGTGTGTGTGTGTGTGTGTGTGTGTGTGTGTGGTGTGTGTGTGTGTGTGTGTTTCTGTGTCTGTGCGTGCGTGCGTGCATGCGTCTGTGTGTGTGCGTGTATATTTATATATATATATATATATATGTGTGTGTGTGTGTTGTGTTGTGTGTGTGTGTGTGTGTGTGTGTGTGTGTGTGTGTGTGTGTGCGAGCATGCGTGTGTGTGTGTGTGTGCGTGGCGCGCTTGAGATGGTGAGTCTGTTCACTTGAGCGTGTGTGTATGCGCTTGTGTGTGTGTGTGTGTGTGTGTGTGTGTGTGTGTGTGTGTGTGTGTGTGTGTGTGTGTGTGTGTGTGTGTGTGTGTGTGTTTATATCCGTATGTGTGCGTGTGTGCGCGCGCGCATCCACACCTACACGCATGTACGTAAAACACACTTCACATCTTGCCTCCAGGTTGTACCAGTGATTGAAATGAACAGCTGGTGGGTACGGTGCTAATTAAAACCTGAAGCGAGAGCACTTGCACATTGACCTTCACACTTCTTTGAAGTCTATAGGCAGCATGGAGAAATGCATGCGTCAGACGGACAGTTTCCAGGAGTCAGTGGTTGATAAGGGGGAATGCATGAGTCAGAATGACGTCTGAAAATCAGTAGGTGATATGGGGAAATGTATGTGTCAGATGATGTCGAAATCAGTAGTTGATAAGGGGAAATGTATGGGTCAGGATGACGTCTGAAATCAGTAGTTGATAAGGTGAAATGTATGGGCGAGTCTGATGTTTGAAATCAGTGGTTGATATGAGGAAATATATGGGTCAGAATGACGTCTGAAATCAGTGGGTGATATGGGGAAATGTATGGGTCAGAATGACGTCTGAAATCAGTGGTTGATATGGGGAAATGTATGGGTCAGAATGACGTCTGAAATCAGTGGGTGATATGGGGAAATTGATGGGTCAGAATGACGTCTGAAATCAGTAGGTGATATGTAGAAATGTATGGGTCAGAATGACGTCTGAAATCAGTGGGTGATATGGGGAAATGTTTGGGTCAGAATGACGTCTGAAATCAGTGGTTGATATGGGAAAATGTATGGGTCAGAATGACGTCTGAAATCAGTGGTTGATATGGGAAAATGTATGGGTCAGAATGACGTCTGAAATCAGTGGTTCATATGGGGAAATGTATGGGTCAGAATGACGTCTGAATCAGTGGTTGATATGGGGAAATGTATGGGCGAGCCTGATGTCTGAAATCAGTGGTTGATATGGGAAAATGTATGGGTCAGAATGACGTCTGAAATCAGTGGGTGATATGGGGAAATGTATGGCGGAGTCTGATGTTTGAAATCAGTGGGTGATATGGGGAAATGTATGGGTCTGACTGACGTCTGAAATCAGTGGTTGATATGGGGAAATGTATGGGTCAGAATGACGTCTGAAATTAGTGGTTGATATGGGAAATGTATGGGTCAGAATGACGTCTGAAATCAGTGGTTGATATGGGGAAATGTATGGGTCAGAATGATGTCTGAAATCAGTAGTTGATATGAAATCAGTGGGTGATATGGGGAAATGTATGAGTCAGACTGACGTCTGAAATCAGTAGTTAATATGGGGAAATGTGTGGGCGAGTCTGATGTCTGAAATCAGTGGTTGATATGGGGAAATGTATGAGTCAGACTGACGTCTCAAATCAATAGTGATATGGGGAAATGTATCGCTCAGACCATTGTCTGAAATCAGCAGGTTAATGGGGGAAATGTATGAGTCAGACTGACGTCTAAAATGATTGACGTCTAAAATCAGTGGTTGATAGGGGTTTTTAGTACGGGTCGGACTGATGTTTAAAATGACTATTTGGCAGGGAAAATGTATGAGTCGGACCTACCTGTCGGAAATCTGATGAGTTCAGATGGTAAATTTATGCGTCAGACAGACTGTTTGCTTGAAATCAATCAGAAGTTGATATGGGGAAATATATGAGACAGATCATCCCTCTAAAATCAGTTCTTGATGGGGGAAATGTATGGATTAAACCATTCTCAAAAAATGTGTTGTTGACAGGGGAAACATCTTGCACACACGTCAAATCCCATCAGCAACTTTCGGAAGAGAAGGCCAGTTTGGACGTTGGTATGGATGACACGTTACACATAGCATGCATCCTGCGTGAGAAATGGAAAGAATGAAGTAAGTAAGGAAACTGAGTGAACGATATAGAATGATATGGACTGGATGACACGGGAAATGACTGAATGAAGCGCCAGCTGGCAGCTCTTCAGTCGGCACTACCCAGATAGGCAGCCCGTTGTGTAAACGACTGTGGATTGTTATCGCTGTGTATAAGTGTTTATAATAGTAATAATACTAATGAAAATAATACTCATAATAACGATGATAATAATAATGATGATAACAATAATAATAATAATACCAACAACAATAATAACAATCATGATAAAACCAGCAGCTGTGGCGAAGTGGTTAGCGTTGCGGACTCCCGCCTGGGAGGTCGTGGGTTCGAATCCCATCAGAGTCATATGGGTTTTTCTGCCCCGGCCGGCTCCTACCCAGAGTTGAGTTTGCTGCGGACTCAGCGGGGAAGACTGGGACCACACAGTCGAGTTTCATCCACTTAATGGATGCGTTTCTGAGAGTGTTGCTCAAATTTCCTGACCAACACTGCAGGTGCCTGTATCTCTCGGGCCTGGTCGACGTGGGGATATATTATGAAAGGAAGCGCAGAGTACAGCCCTGTCATGTAGTCTCAGCCCGAAATGGAAATCCGTAGCAGCATCTTAATCATCCTCATTCTCATCGATCAGCATAAAAAAAAGTCTTAAATTCTGTGGCCCTTCATGCCCTGCTCTCATGGTGACCTCATTTTCGATGTCCTCTTCACGTCTGTGGCCTTGGTTTGCTTCCGTCGGGGTCACCGGTATCGGCGAGTCCATGGGGGCTGTCGTTGGACGGACGGGGCGCCGCCCTCCGGGAGGAGAGCTCACTCACACCGGCTCCCGCGACTAAGCAATTATTGTCGTCAGTAGGGGGCTCAGTAGGTGGTGTCCTGCGTATGTTAGATCAGAACAATGCGCCACTGAACACCACCGAAGTGACTCGGCAGCAGTACAGTGTCTCCTCCGGTGGGTTGCCTCTTGACGACTTGACATTGACTGCTCTCTGTGGATTGCTGGTGCCGGGGCTGCGGCGGGGCCGACCGGGCTGTGGCTGTGGACGGGGTGTCGGAATGAGCGGCGTGGGTGCACTGCCTCTGAGGTGGCGCAGAGTTTGGGACAGCTAAAATAAAAAAAGCAAAAACAAACAAACAACAAAAAGCCAATCATGATAATAATGATACTAACTATAAAAAGTATCAGACAAACTGTGTCCCAAATCAATATTTGATAGAGGAGACGCACTGATCATACAGACTTGTCAGAAATCAGTAATTGATATAGGGAGTATAGAGATTAGACAGCTGTCAGAAATCAACAGCTAATTATTGTGGAAATGGATGAGTTGGATCAGACTGTTATCAGACATCAGTAGTTGATAGCTGAAAGGTGAAAGATCAGACTTATCAGAAATCAGTAGTTGATAGCTGAAATGTGAAAGATCAGACTTATCAGAAATCAGTAGTTGATAGCTGAAATGTGAAAGATCAGACTTATCAGAAATCGGTAGTCGATATGTATGGGACAGAGAAGTGTTGTCTGAAATCAGAAGGTGAGAGTGAAAGTGTGTGGGTCAGATTCATTGTTGTCTGACGTCAGTAGTTGACAGGGGAATTGTAAGCGACAGAATGTTTTCAGAAATCAGTAGTTGACAGGGGAATTGTAAGCGACTGACTGTTTTCAGAATTCAGTAGTTGACAGGGGAATTGTAAGCGACAGACTGTTTCAGAAATCAGTAGTTGACAGGGGAATTGTAAGCGACTGACTGTTTTCAGAAATCAGTAGTTGACAGGGGAATTGTAAGCGACAGACTGTTTTCAGAAATCAGTAGTTGATGGTAAAAAATGTATGGATCAGAGAAACTCTTGTCTGAAACTAGATGTTGACAGGGGAAATATTGTTGTTGTTGTTGTCGTACCCTGGCTAATTATCCGAACAGCCGAAGCACTTGAACACTATGACACAAAATTAATGCATCAGCTCTGGATGAGAACATACGTGCGTGACCGTTTTTTATTACCCCGCCACGTGGGCAGCCACACTCCGACTTCAAGAGATTTTGGAGACTGATGGTGTTATGCTATGAGCTTGTCACGACTGAAGACAATCCCCGCATAACTATGCAGAGCATAACAACATTTTGATGTAGCCTTGGTGTTCTAGCTTATGCCAGTAGGTCTGACACAGCCTTAAGCCAAGGCCTGGGAAATGTATGAATCGGACTGTTCTGAAACCAATCGTAGATTGGGGAAATGGATGAATCGGACTGTTGTCTGTGATCAGTAGCTGATAGGGATGTGTATTGATCACACAGACTGTTGTCTGTGATCAGTAGCTGATAGGGATGTGTATTGACCACACAGACTGTTGTCTGTGATCAGTAGCTGATAGGGATGTGTATTGATCACACAGACTGTTGTCTGTGATCAGTAGCTGATAGGGATATGTATTGATTACACAGACTATTGACAGGGGAAATGGGTGAGTCAGACTAGTGTCTGAATCAGTTGTTTATATGTATAACAAAAAGTTGCGGGTTTGAATCCTGGCAGCACCAGAAAAAAAACAAAAAAAGTTGGCAGTAGAAGGGCATCTGGGAGTCATGACCTGGATGTAGCCCGGCCCCCTTAGAGTGTAAAGAGTTCAGCACCGACACACTTGTCTGAGGGGGGTTTCTTCTCTGAAGACTTTCTGCTGTCAAACTCTCCCTAGTTTCTTCCTGCTATATGTATGGGCCTCCTGTGAATGGGAAAAAGGCTTACATTTCAAATCTACATGCCTACGTCGGCTATTTGAAGCCCATGCATTAAGACTAGTACAAAAAGTATTCTGCAAGCATAGAGAGGATACTTGAGGGAAGAATGCTGTGTGTGTGGTGTG
>JAFLJL010002264.1:25000-27621 GCA_018398815.1 Conus ventricosus | reverse complement strand
GTTTAATTAGCTAAAAAATTTTGTTTTCTGGCATCAAAGCCTGTAGATTGATCAACTATGCTAGACTTGGTCTGTGCTTGCGCTCCTAATACACACCAAACGTATGTCCTTATGGAGTCATTGAGTCTATGCACGCCTGGCATTGTTAGACCTTTACTTTTATCTAAGATAAATGTTGTCCAGGCATTAGGGTGTTTTTGTTCTATGGACCCCAATCGAACTTGTGCTTTTGGGTGAAAAGAGGGTGTGGCCGGGCCAGTAGTCATAAGTATATTCTCTACGTTCACCCCACAAATACAATATGCTGATCTGGCAAACAGCCTGAGGAGAGAAGGCTATCAGGCCAAAGTCCTCACTGCAGAAATTGGAGCTAGGGGTTTGTAGGAACGTCTGCATACAGCCTCATGAAACAGCTCTCAGTTGCAGGGAGGAAAAAAACCAGAGCCCTGAAAGCAATGGCAGAAGCGGCAGAGAGAGGGTGTTCAAGCTGGATCTGTCAAGGAGGAACAAAAGTGAACTTCATAAGGCTTAACTTCCCTACAATATCAGGTGTCCCTGTGGCTCAGTGGTTAAAGCGCGAGTCATTAAGTGGAAAATGAGCATCTCCAGAGGGTCATGGGTTCGAATCCCAGCCATGGCTCGTCCAAGATGGGGAAACAAAAAAAAAAAGGGCAGCAGAGGGACATCCGGAGTCATGAACCGGGTGTGGCCCAACCCCCCTAGAGTGTCAGGAGATAAGGGCCCGAAACACTTGCTTGAAGGGGGCTTCTCTTCTGAGGACTCTCTGCTGCCACGCTCTCCACGAGTTTCTTTCTACTGCCTAACCCATGATTGCGGTCTAACTTTTGTTTAAAATCAGTTGAAGGTTTAATGTTAAATTCGTTGCAAATTCTTTCATATGCATTAATTGTCCATTGGGCTGTTAAATGGATAAAACGCGTTGTCGTTAGGGAGGGGCACTTTTAGTTCAGTTAGTATTCGTCTGTACTGGTAATAAACATGAAGTTATATACTGACCTTACCAAGAGATTAGGGTGGTTTTAAATGGTTTGCATATGAAACACCGCAGCCAGTAGTTGCGCAGTAAACGGCAAAATTTAACTGATTCTGAAAAAAGCCATAGGGTGGGATGACCATGCTGATGGCACTCTGTCGCTCTTTATTGGCGGATTTAAATATTTAGTTAGCGGTTTACAAGTCTAACCCGGAAGCCGTATGATCCATCTACTGCAATGGTTTAAATTGCTGAAGTCTAAAGATTTGGGGTTATAAAACGCTCCTACATTGTAAGTAACATGTTCAATATATGAAAAGCTACCATTTTTAAATTAGTTTTTTTAAAGGGTTTTTTAAAATAGTTATAAAAAAGATGTACATCTATATAACCAAACAAACGAGCGTGTGTTCTTAACATACCCAATGTCAATTGGCGCGGGGGGAGTTGTAGGATTGCCTTAAAGAAATTGGTTTTAAAGTAAAATGGTTTAACATATCGAAGGGACTCAAAATAATTGGATTAATATTAGTAACGAGGGGGGCGACCAAGTAACTCATGTAAAAATACCAGAAGGTTATTACAATTTTTGTTCTTTAAATGAAGTAACTTAGCGAATTTAGTATATTGCTAACAATTAACGAGGCAAACCTCAAAATTACTATGAATTTCCCACAAGAAGAAAGAGAGAGTACACTTTCCCTAAAGGCTTGGCTAAAATCTTGGGCTTCCACAATAGTGACAGAGCTTATAGTTTTAGTACAAGAGAAGGTGTTTATCAATTTGAAGGTAATAAACCCTCTGATTTTCTCGTAAACCCATTTTGTATGTCCATTTACAGCAGTTAAAAACAGATACTAATTTGTTTAAATGGCTATCCATCTACTGTTCTACGGGCACTTCCGTCAATTAAGGCAGGGTTTTGCGATATCAGTTATACAGGTTTGGGCGGAGCAGTGAATTTAAAGAATTAATTGAGGGTTCTTTAAATTCATTAGATGTAAAAATAACTAACCAAGATGGAAAGCCAGTTGTTTGTTCTGATTTATTAATAGAGCTAGAAGTAGAAGATAATATTAGAAAAGTAGTAAGGTCTCAGTCCCGCGGGCGTTCTTAATTTTTATGTCCTTGGAGAGAATGTAAATATGTTTGTTCCGATCACCATATCTTATCTAGCACGTAAGCCCCCGTTTCAATGTGTTAATTTTGTCAATTTTTGATGGGTTTGAGGTGTTAATTTTTTTGTAAAACAGGTGTTAAATTTGGTCAAAACTGACATGTGATGGACGTGATTTAGATGTGAAAAGGGGGGTTTTCGTGCAAAATAAGATGGGTGAGCTTGAACGAACATATTTACATTCTCTCGGGGCAATGATACGAATATTGTAGTTAAAGGGGGTGGGGTGGAAAGAGGGAAGTGGGGGAGGGGGGAAGGGCGAGAGGGTTGTTTTTGAAGGAATGAAGAATGAGCGAGACAAACAGACAGACATCGAGACAGAGAGGCAGAGAGAGAGAGAGAGAGAGAGAGAGAGAAGAGAGAGAGAGAGGAGGGACAGATAAACATCTATACAGACAGGCAGGCAGACAGACAGACAGAAACAGAAATATAGGAATAGGCAGAAAGAAA
>JAFLJL010002264.1:20000-22500 GCA_018398815.1 Conus ventricosus | reverse complement strand
GCGTGTGTGTGTGTGTGTGTGTGTGTATGTGCGCGCGCGCGCGCGCGCGCGTGGTGTGGTGTGTGTGTGTGTGTGTGTGTGTGGTGTGCGTGCATGTGTGTGTGTGTGTGTGTGTGTGTGTGTGTGTGTGTGTGTGTGTGAATGCGAGCGTGCGTGTGTGTATCCATGTGTAAGGGGGGGGGGGGGTCAAGTGCACATAACAATGTGTGTGTGTGTGTGTGTGTGTGTGTGTGTGTGTGTGTGTGTGTGTGTGTGTGTGTGTTGTTGTTGTTGTTCTTCAGTTTAACGTCCTTCCACTAGAAGTGATTCAGACAATATTATAGTGTAGAGTGAGCTTGATGTATAGAATGAAAGAGATGCATTTTTTTGGAGTGTAAGTTTTAAAGTAGTACGTAAGACATGTAATCATAACCCTCCACCCCAACCTATTCATCAGAACGTTTAACTTAAACTAAACTTTTAACTGTAACAATCACAAATGCTAAAGATAAATATAAGTGAACAGCCTAATAAATATTTAGAAATAGATTCAAGAGTAGCAAATTGTTTAATATACTAGATTGTGATAAAGGAGTCGATCCATCAACAAAACCCTCAATACCTGATTTATTAAACAGCTCTTTTGTTTTGGGACAATGAATCAGTAAATGATTGACACTTATAGAATCCCCACACATGCATTTAATATCTTTGCAATATTTTGTTTTAAACGAGTTTAAACGAAGCCTATGGATTAGACTTTCAATCTCCCTGGATGAGGAAATAAATCTTTTGTATGTGTGTGTGTGTGTGTTGTGTGTGTGTGTGTGTGTGTGTGTGTGTGTGTGTGTGTGTGTGTGTGTGGTATATATATTTGCTTGTTTGTTTGTTTATGCGCTCGGACGCATGCACGCACGTGATCGCTCATGTGTGTCTGTGTGCATGAGATTGTGTGTGCGTGTATATGGTTTATGTGAGTGCGCTACTCGTGCGCGCTTGTGTATGTGTGTTTCTCTGTGAGTGTATGTGAGTGTATGTTGTGAGTGAACGCACGTCAAGTTAAGTAGTGGCCATAAGAAATTGACCATGGATCTATATTTAACAAATCACAAATGGCATCCACCCATCCATCCACTCACACACAGAGATATAACACACACACACACACACACACACACACACACACACACACACACACACACACACACACACACACACACCCCATATATATATATATATATATATATATATATTATATATAATATATATATATATAAAATAAACTAGTAAATTCCAAGGATAAGTACCGCACCATTCCAGCAACTTACAGAGCAGCTTGGTGTTGCAATGACTGCATGTATATAAACTACCTTCTGAGCCGGATCTTATCAATGTTCGGTTTTGATTCAGGAGTTTGATGGGAATTGATCGAAAAAGCTTGTAGTCCTGTTTGTTTTAACACGAGAACTGTCGGCAGCCATGTTCACAGCTTTTTGTGTGACACAACATTCATACAATTTATCTAACTGTTCACCACTCTGTATGAAATGTTTTTTGTTTTTCACGCTAAGATTTCCAAACCATCATAAAAAGCCAAAGGACAGCACTGTTTCTACAAAACAACGACAAAATATATTTTAGATGTCCTTTTTAACAGCAAGAGACCGAAGTTTCTGAAGACAGTATATTATAGATTGGCATTTTTTTTGTAGATTAATTGAGTGTTTGCATTAAAATTCAGCTTATCATCTAAAACAGTACCTAGATACTTTTATTCACCTATACGTTCCACTTTGGTGTTTTGGATCTACAAGTGAGGGACAAGAGCTTGATTTCTTCTAAAATCAATTATCATCTCCGTCGTCTTACTAACATGCAAATCTAGACAGTTCTCTTTATACCAAGCATAAAAACGTGTCACTGCTTGATAATAAATGGTATTTGAATTTCATAGGTCTTCTAAAGCAGAATTATCTGAGTACTTTATGACATGAGTGACAGAAGAACCAGTACAATCATTAATTAAAAAAAATTGTATAAAGAGTAATGAGTACAGAGAAGAGAACAGTGCCTTGAGGTGCACCAGTAAATGTGGTTCTTGCTAACGAATATTTTCCCTCAAAACGTAGGCCTACGCACTGTAACCTGTTGAATAAAATGTTCACAATCCATAAAATCAATTTTGTGTTGACCGGTAATGTTTGGAGTTTTCCTTGCCATAGTGTGTGGTTTTATAGTATTAAAAGCGACGAAAAATAAATAAACAAGATGCGAACAAAAGAACCTTTGTTTTCAAGATGTATGTATGCGTGGTTTAAAAGAGTGATCATTGCGTCATCCGTACTCTGCCTGCAAACTGGTGTGAATCACAAAGCTGTTGGACTTGAAGAAGAATCTGAAGGACAAGGCGTTCAAAAGATTTCATTACAAGAGATGTCAATGCAACAGGTATATAATTATTCAATATACTAGGCTTTCTTGTTTTTTGGTACTGGACAAATTGTTGATTTTTATTTTCCAG
>JAFLJL010002264.1:0-15000 GCA_018398815.1 Conus ventricosus | reverse complement strand
ATTCATGGCCCTAGAGACAGTACCTCCCTCTCCATGTTCACCCTTCCGCCCCACACCCTTCTACCCCACTCCTATCCCCGACTTCTCCTCCCTCCATTGAGAGATCCACGTTTCCCAAGTCATGCTTCTCCCCTGCACAGACTGTTGCATTTTAAGAGAAAAACACACTGCGAGAAAAAAGTATAAACGCAATGGAAATTTGCTCATTAGAATGCATAAGATTTCCTCTCCGTTGTCCCGATTACCCCTCCCACCCGCCCCTCTGTTTCATCCAGTCCTTCCTACTCCCCCATACCCCAACCAACCAACCACCCTCAACCCACGCATGCACGAACGCAGACATGCGCACACACACACACACACACACACACACACACACACACCACACACACACACACACACACACACACACACACACACACACACACACACACACACATACACACACACTGTCACGAGTTTGTCACGAGGCCTACGACGTTTGACCCAACTGGGGTGGCGGAATTATTCATTGTTTATTGTCGTCGTTGTTGTCGTATATCTGTCCCTTAATGTGGCTTGTGGTGTGGTTGCACCTTTGGTGTGGTTTAGTTCAGGTTAGGTTTACTTTCTCTCTCTCTCTCTCTAATTCCACTGCCGTGCATTCATCCTGCAGGTTCACGGGTGGTGGGTATCTTTTTCTTGTACTGGCTGTCTATCAGCCTCTCGCCTGTCTTTTTACCTGTCGCACGTGCTTCATTTCTTTTAGTTTGAAGTATGCTCACTCTGTGACGTAGCGTGGCATGTTGGCCGCCATCGCTGAGGGAGGTTAGCTCTTCACTCGAGCGGAAGATGTCTCTGGAGCGCCTGCTCCGGTCTTGGTTCTTCACCGTATCGTCGAAGGTACAGTCGGTAAGAGAACAGGAAAAGGCCGACTCTAAGCCACTTTCACCCTCCACCGAGTTTTTTGGCGAAAGTGGCCTAAAAGCCGCCTTTTCCTTTTCTCTGACAAGTAAGACGTCAATAACCAAAAAATAACATATCTACAAAAAAACATACTGTGCAGGGTTATCCTTTTTTAAATACAAATTTTTACTAAAGTTTTCAGAGAGTAAGCGTAGGGAAAGTAGCCAGGACTGAACACGCCCCATAAGTAACGTAGGGAAAAAGCACCGTGACTGAACGCGCCTATATACACGGTGGGTGCACCAGCTATCCGATTACTTCGGGGTATGTTAATTACAGCGGGGGGAAGCCCTGACAAAACCCGTTAAGGTTAAGTTGCCCTCAGAACAGACAACAGACAGACAGAAAAGGAAGAGAGAGACAGACAGAGAGGCGCCCATGCACACACTCACACACACAAAGACACACACACACTACACACACAAAAGGCACACTAACACACACACAACCCACACACACACACACTATTTAAAAAATGTGTCCCTGGTTTACAGTGGCATACCTCTCACCTATGGCGGCGTGCTCCCGGGTCTACATTGCAGGGTGTATCCGAAAAAAATCAATACTGCTGCACTCCCTCCCCACCCCCCACTCCTTCCTGCCCAGCTTGCTCGATCGCACCATATTACATCAGCAAACACTGCCCGCTTGGCGGCGCTGTCACAGCCTGGCCAATCATCGATTTTAAGCGTATGCTCCGGCGCTCGCATGACTGGGTAACCCACACATTCTTTCGCTGACAGTTAACGAGCAGGACGGGTTACTGTGCGGTGGGTGGTTATTTAATAACCGGTTTACTGAAGAACAAAATTGTGTATTTTAAAGGTTTTTGTTGGCTTGTTGAAGACAATATTGTTGACAAAGATACAGCTAGTTTTAATACGTGTTTGGCTATCGATGAGATTGTTTGAAATTTGGCCGAAGCAAAACAAACCATCACACGTTGATTGTTGGGAGCCGGCTTGAGACAGCTAAAGCCATGTTTTAAAAAAAACATGGCGTTTCATTTCTTAAGGCGGAAGTAAACACACTGATTCGCATGCTAAAAAACTTATTTTTGAAACATTTTTGCTGTTCCCCCCAAGTAAAAATGTTCTTAGTTTGTATCAACTTGATTGATTGTTAACTACAGATTTAGTTTTTTCATGTAGCAAGCTGATCTGTGTATTAAGATGTGTATACTTTTCTACTTTTCTAATTCTAACCATTTATCTGCCTTTAAGTGGCCCTTATGCAACTGAAGGGCGATTTTCGAATGTTCTGGAAAAAACTAATAGGGCTAGCAGACCTTAGTACATCTACTATATGGAGGAGTAGTGCGTAGCCAGCACTATCTTCATTATAAAATGCTTCAAAAATACAATGGCGGGTGTACTAACTACTTGGCGATTCTCAGCCTGGATAGAAAAGTGGTATAAACTTTTTTTTGTGCAAGAAGGAAAGTATAATGAAACTCTTTGTTGTGGGAGGCAACCTGCGGTGAAAATTAGCCTTTCTGCTGCTACTATAAATAGCCGTTCATGCTGTGAACGCCTTATTTTCGTGGCAAAAAGGACTGCAGTAAAATTAGCCTTGCTGACTGCTACTATAAATAACCGTTCATGCGGGAACGCCTATTATAGTGCAATAGGGCTGCGGTAAAACCGTTTGCTTAAATACGTTCATGCGGGAAGCCCATTTTAGTAGCAAGAGGGCTGCGGTAACCGTTTTGCTTAATAACCGTCATGGGGGTGAACGCCTATTTATAGTAGCAAGAGGGCTCGGTAAAATCCGCTTGCTATAAATAACCGTTCATGCTGTGAACGCCTTATTTTTAGCAGCCCAAAAGGGCTGCGGTAAAATCCGCCTTGCTATAAATAACCGTTCATGCGGTGAACGCCTATTTATAGTAGCAAAAGGGCTACGGTACTGCCCTTACTTGCTATGTGCGGAACACTAAAGGGAGGTAACTCCTGCGCACACCCACCCCCCACGCACGCACGTCCCCCACCACCCCCCCACGCACGCACGTCTCCCCACCCCCCCCCCACGCACGCACGTCTCCCCACCCCCACCCCACGCACGCACACTTAATCATCCTCAAGTCATTCACAAGTCATCCTCAAGTCATTCACAAGTCATCCTCAAGTCATTTACAAGTTATCCTCAAGTCATTCACAAGTCATCCTTAAGTCATTCACAAGTTCTTACTTAAGTCATCCTCAAGTCATTCACAAGTCATCCCAGTTATTCACAAGTCATCCTCAAGTCATTTACAAGTTCTTACTTAATCATCTTTTTAAATCACCCCAAGTCATCCTCAAGTTCTTACCCAAATTAACCTAAGATCATAACTAAGTCATCCTCTAAGTACAACCAAGGTTTTTTAAGTTATCTTATAATTATCAAAAAAATACAATCTATGTTTTTATCTTAAATAGTAGATGTCTAATTAGTACACACACGCCTCAAAAAACCGTCATCGTTGAGGATGTCTTGCTCAGCGTTCTCTGCATAGATCTTAAGGAAGGTCTTTCATCCGAAGCAACCGCATTGATACAATTCTGGTCTATGGAAATGCCTTTTATAGACTCCCTGTCTTTATTTATTGACACCATCATTTTAAAAATACGCCATGATCTATTTTTTTTAAAAATTTTAAAAATTTAAATTCTTAAAATATTATTCCATTAAAATGGATCAAATGATGCTTTGTTATTGGCGGTTTTGGCGTGCTGGTTTTTTTTCTGCATTTAGGGCTCAGATTTTTTGATAGCTTTCGTTCTGTTGCCATTGTGTATAATTTTTATAGCCATAATAACTGCCCCCAACAGCAGCAATGGCGCCAAAAATGGCAACAGTTTTAAGTTCAATATTCCATGAAGACTTTTGGGGCCCTTGAATCACAGGATTTTTATAGCCGGCATTGATCAACTTGTTCTGGCGCTGGCGGTGTTATTTTTTATGAATTTGTCATATTCTGTAACATTAATTTTTTTTGTCTGTTCCACTCTGCTAAATTTTTTTTCCCGCTTCAACACGCCCAGGATTTTTAATGGTCCCCACCTGGTTCATGTTTTTCTGCTGATTTTCTGCTTGGTTACTTTCTCCACCTGATTCAGTGTTTTCGATTCTGCTGATTTTCCAGCTCGCTCATTTTAAAGGGGAAACAAAATCTATATGATTAAAAGTTATTAACCCCATGATCGCTGGCGACAATAATTTTTCCCAAATCTGTAATATAGATCACAGCCTAGAGACTCTAATGACTTTGTTAAAACGGGATCTTGCGTTAATCATACGTAAGATCTTGTTCAGAATCAATGGGAGCAAATCTACTGACTAGTTTAGTGTACAAACTAAGAACCGTTTGCCCCACACTTTCACCATTCTAGACCCCAGCTGCGCTTCATTACCTGTTATGATACTTTATAATGTCTTGGGGCGACATCTTTTGAATCTGTTAAATGCTGAATTCAGTTCCGAGGAACTGTTTTGTTTTCCCACATGCTGCCAAGAATACAGCCTCTCCTTTTGGGCATAATAGCTTGGTCATCAACTTGGTCATTCATAAGTTCAGGAAGTTTAGGCTGCCTTGACTGTAGGAGATCATCACTGTTCATGTTTTTAATAATTATAATTATTTTATTTTTATAAAAAAGAGCACCGAAAAAAAATGTTTTCCAACCTTGTATAACCATTCTGCTGTTATTGGAGGACTAAGTGTAGGATACTCAATGCTTGGTAAAAGCCTGTTAAGAATTAAACCACAGATCTTGGCAAACTACACTTTGAGGATTCCGCAAAGCGATTGCTATCATTGCAGCTTCGGTTGCCCCGAAAAAATTTTCTAGTCAAGCAAGGAATAATTCCAGACAAAATAAATATGTAAGAAAAAAATACATTAAAAAATGGCTTCACTCGCAATAATGATAGGCGGCGCTGTGGTGAATGCGCTTGCTTTTAGCGGAAGTAATTTTGCATTTTGTAAACTGCGGGATGACGGCGAGAGAAAAAGACATAACAAAGCTATGGAGGAACTAGCAGCTGCACAAGACGCCTATGAAAGGCAGAGACTTGAGCAGTTAATTTTATTAATGACCCCCCTGAAAAAACAGGGCCATGCAGCTTACACATTTAAAGATGTTGATCAAGCAATAAAACAATATTATCTAGTAACAGGCAAACCAATCGAGACATTGCCCCCCCAAAATTTAGGCGACTTTTATCAACCATCAAAAAACAAAAGATGCAAAAATCGGGTTTATTGTCGTGGGTATGACCGTTGTGTATTTTGTTGCACATAATATTGGCTGAGTAAAAATGAACAAAATTATTATTCGCCCAAAGGATATTGGAAGGGTATCACAGCAATACAAAAGCAAAAGCCAAGCAGCTGGAGTAGGAACAAACAGCAAAAAAATGGTTATCTAACAAGCGATTTGGCAAATTTATTTACCAGCGCCTAGACGAATACAGAGACCACACTTTGTCAATACAACTCCAAACGACACCCATCAAATGGATCTTCTATATTTACCCTCTGATAGGATTAGACAAAAAGATTTAAGTACGCACTCACAGTCATTGACATAGCTTCAAGATACAAAGATGCGGAGCCATTAACGCAAAAGAGTGCTTCTGCTGTTGCTGTTGCCATACAACTGATATATCAACGAGGCCCTTTAACTTATCCTCCCCATGATTCAAGTCGATGATGGAAAAGATTTAAAGGGCAAGTGAATCAATTATTTAAAAACATAGAGTTACCATTAAAAGAGGCATTCCGGGATTTTCACAACACAGGCTTTAGTTGAAAACTTTAACAAACAGTTAGCCGAAAGACTTTTCTCCTACCATATCACAGAGAGGCTTATTGACAATTCTCGCAACACAGAATGGGTTAGAAGATTGCCCTCAGTTTTGCGCGAAATGAATAATGAAGAATTTAAGGGCTAAAGCCAGTACAAGCAATCAAAAGAAAAACAAAAAATGTTGTTGAAGGAGAGTCTTCACCCGGGCAAACTATTACCGTTTGGTTTTAAAAGTAAGGTATCTTTATTTACCGGGAAGCAGAAGGGACACTCGCATCAGGGCAACAGATCCAGTTTGGGGGGAGGTTGACCCGTACGAAATAAAAAGAATTGTGAAAATGAATCCGCCCGTGTATTATTTACGAGAAACTGACACAACAAAACAACCAGCTCCTCAAAGATCTTTTTTGAAAGAAGAACTGCAGATAATTCCGCCAGACACAGTTCCGCTTTAATTAATTTTACGTAAACATATTTTGGTTTAAAATGGAAGGCCAGAAGGAAGCGCAGAACGAAACCCAAGAAAGGTAAAGGAAAGACCCTTTAAAATGAACGGGAATCATTTCAGGCGTGTAATGCTATTAAAAGGGAAAAATTTTCGAGATTAATCAATGCATGCTTTAAAACATCCAGATCACCTACAACTCAAACCCCCAAATTGGGAAAAAAAAATATCTTGAAATAATAAAAAAAATTCGAACTTGTCAAACAAACATGAGAAAAGATTTAAATGAATTGGATGAAGCTATGATTGATCTTATAATAAAAGTTGAAGAAAAATATAAAACCCCCCTGTTTATGCGGTCCTCCAGTGCCCGATTGCATTTTGAAAACTCCGGATTAACAAACACCCGTTTTTGTGTTTGTTCTATCTAATGACTTCTTTGTTACAACTGTTGTGTTGATCTCATGTAGATTAGATCGCAGTTTACGTTGTCATGATGAAAGTCTTATTTCCAAACAATGCTTCTTTGTATTGTCATGTGATATGTTGACTGCACAACGCTGCGGGGTATTCCTTTTGCTTTTTTAATGATTTCTCCTGGCTCGAAATACTGTACATTTTTGACCTTAGCCCCCATACTCCTTGATCACCTTTCCAGATAATTTATCCTTCATCTTTCCTAAAACCTTCTTGTTAGTAAATTTAATGCAAAGGCGAATCTTTAGGGTAATCGATGTGTCTACCATCCCGCATGGCCTTTAGCTACTTCCATTTCCATGTCTTTATAGATGTCTTCAGTAGAATATCTATAACAAAACTGCTGTATCTGTGTTAAAATACTCTGGACTCAGGATACAGGGGTTAAAATAGTCATAAAGAAACTCTAACATCAAAAGCTTTGATAATTCTAAAACAGTAAACCCAATAAATACAGGTTTGTCTAATTTGACTTTCTTTTTTTTCATCATTATACCAAAAAGCTGATCATGAAATCTTCTGAAGTCCTGATAATTTGGTTTTGAAGTCAGCTTAATTGCTTCGTTCTCTTTGGTAACTAATCTGACATCTTTACGCTTGTGCGATTCTCCATAGTCTTTCCAAAACAGCTGTTGTTCATCAACTTGAAAAAGTCTTTTTCTGAAGCATCTGGGGATTTAGTTCTGAGGTCAGTGTTCTTCATGATGTATGGTTTCATGAACTGTTCTTGATCAAAAGCAATTATGCGATGGACAGCTGTTAACTTTAAACCATGTCTTAAATAAAATTGTAGAAGTCTGTAATGACAGACATAATTTTTTTTTGCCCCGAAGATTAGGCACAAGTTTAGGCGGCTCTCTTTGGGTCCATCTTTAGACTTTCTGCTGCTAATGGATAGTCATTATGCAGGTCATGGAGTTCATGAGGATATTCTAAGTCAACTTCTAGAATGAAGCCGCGCTGCTGATCAGGCTTTAAACTGTTAAACCATTTTTTAAATCCCTTTTTGAAATTATTTGTACCGGACATCTTAAAGTTACGTAAGAAGCATTGCCCATTGCCCAACCAACAGATTTTTTGCATCAAAATACATGAATAGTTAGACCTTTTACTCGGATAAAAATGACCCAAAGTTTTTGTTGTTTTTTTAATAAGATGCACCCATATTTTCCCCCCACGCAATCCGTTTTCAATCATCTGAATCTTTGGGAAATCTGCAATAAAAAATTTGTACCCAAAAACTTTAAAAAAGCGTCCCAGCCACCCAGCGCAGAAATGTAATGCCGGGATCCGGGCTGTAATGTTTCATGCAGGCTTCCTAAAATTTTTTCAAAACTCTCCCAACAAACATACATGGGCCATCAAGTGGGAATTATGATAGTTTTCCCCATCGTTTTAAAATCAACTTCTGCCACGCACTTAGCAGCTGGTAACAGAATCCTGATTCCTTTCCCAAGACTAGAAAAGAAGGGCCCCCAAAGGGGGAAGTGTATCTTCGCAAACCTTTCCCCCAACTGTTCAGTTTTCATGGGGTAAACACCCTTTCTAAAAGAGTTGAGTCAAAATTTTTTTTCCGTTATTGGGGCAGGATTTTAAGGCAAGCCAGTCCTCAAATGACCCACATGTCTGCATAAGTCGTAGAAAGACATTTTTTAAAAGTGAAACACATGTATTTTTTCTGATGCTGTGCAATGCAGCTACCCGAAGGCGCGGGTTACGCTTCATTATAAGTGAGAGTCAAAAACCCGAAAGTTTGAAAGAATACAGGCAGTTTTCCTGTTTTTGGTCAAACTTTATTAAGTTTGCATTTTTTATGCGCCGCTCCCTGAACTTTCCACAATGTATCATGGCCCCCTTACTTTTGGGTTTCGCTGCGCCCTATGAAGGCTAAACCACAAATCCAACAGTGAGGGCGAGGCATACTGTTGTTGCTTCGACGTCATCATGTTTTCAGAAAATTTCGATTATTAAACAACATTGCGCACTTGCTGCATGCGTTCTAAGAAGTATTTTGCAGCATTGGGCCCTCTAATAATTCGGCTCTGAATAAACCCATCCGACCTAAAAATAACAAAAGCAAAGAACAAATCTATGATTACTCATTAAGACTTTTTTTTCGAAGTTTTTGGGTGCGGGCCCCCTAAAAAGAACAATAAGGACTCGAAGTCTGCGTAAACTACGATGGACGTTTGCAGCCGTTTCCAGTTCTTAAAACAACTTTAGTTTCCTGGGGGGGGGCGTAGTTATTTCGTCTTACAGCAAGAACTTTTACAATGTTTAAAATGTCAAGCGGGGCTTGAGGTTGGAATTTCTTGTTAAACTTTCCTACGAATTCTTGTTTATGTTCATTTTTTGAATATGCCTAAAATCTCTCATTGGCGTAAAATGTAAGGGGGCAGCCCTGCGGCAAAAACTTGGGAGAAAGTCCACATATTTTTTGGCTGGTTTCCCTTTGTTGGACTGTTTTTTGGACACTTTAATTTGGCACCAAATTTTGTTTCCTCACCCAGTTATACTTAACAGTTATTGGTTGTTTTGTTTTTCAAACTGACAATTTGGTCTACACAACAGGAAGGAAATTTTTCCTTTGAAGTTAAGACTTTGGGTGTATTGCCGATATTTTAGTCACTCTCTCTGCGTTTTTCGCGACATATGAGCCTTGCAAGAACGCACCCATAAACATTTGTCGTCAAAATTCTTTTGTTTAAAACGCCTTTTTTAAACCAACCCCGGGGTAGGGGAATTAAGCCTTGCCTACAATCGGCGCAACTTACCTTTTTAATCAATCTCTAAGACGGCCCCCGACCAACCAGAGCCTCTCATTTTAGCTTTTTCAGGGGCAGCGTAAAACTGTCAAGCATTCGTCCCCCCAACCCCGGTGTTAAGTCTTATGAGAAAGAAAGTCTGCGTTTAGTTGAACCCAGACTTCTAAATTTTCTCTTTTATTTTTAAAAGTCTTTAAAACAGCAACATTATTTTAACCGGGGTCTATTGTTATTTTACTTGGACTTGAAAAATACAGAACAACGCTTTGCCTGTACTTTGTTGGGATCAATGATTCAAAATCATTCATTCAACTCTTAAAAACCTCTCTCTAAAGCTTTTCCTTTCCAAACAATTCGTCTTGTCCTTCATAATCGCCAGCTGTCTTTCTTTTCTAACCAAAATATTTTTTTAAATAAAAAAAAATACTTAATCAAACCCAAATATAAAACGTTTTTTTGCGTTTTGGACTCATAAACTAAATTATAAACACCCTTTGGCTTTGGGTAAAGAGCGTTTAAACAGAGTTTAATGCCGTTTATTTTTTTAAGCATCCTTTTTTTATCTGCTGGGCCCCGGCTGTTGAGAAAAACTGCCCTCCCCTTTTCTTTGAAGATCAAACTTTTTTTTTTTGTAGTCATAAAAAACGGCCTGTAAACGATTAAATTCTTCATCCTGATGTTTGAGCAAAAAGCGCTTTATTTATTGTCATTTAAACGAACAATTTAGCCGTTATTATTTTAACCATACTTTTGGCTTTTGGGTTTATTTTTAATTTTTTGCCAGCCGCACTTACAGCTAAAGAACACAGGCCCAAGCTAAAGACAAACCTCCAAGGAAAAACGCGGGGGCGCCTATCCCCTTTTCTAAGAACCAACACTCGTTCCTGCGATAGAGCACTTTTTAGTCGATGCCCCCTATTTAAAATATTAACAGCATTCAGCACAAAACCTTCGTTTGGGGTTTTTCTGTATTTGAAAGTCTTTTCCTGTTTTTTTTTGCATTTTTGTAATGTTGGTTAATCAAGGTTTTTAGCAGGGTTTTTTACTACTCTTCCTTGGCGACTCTGGGGCCGTAGGTACTTTGGAAAACGTGAACAACATCTTTTTAAAAATAAAAATAATTTAGTATTGTATATCTTTTTTTTTTGTTATTTTTCAAAAATCAGCGCGCATCATAATTTAAAAAAAAATGTACTTAAGCTTTTTTTCGGCTTCTTCTCTTTTCAATTTTAATTTTTATTACGCCTCACGTTTTTCTCCCCCCTTCCCCCTGAACCGATTACCCTGTTTACCTTAGGTCAATCCCCTAAACCGTATTTTGTTGTTAAATAATCATCAAGTCTTTCCGTGAAAGGGGTAATCTTTAGCCACAAGGGCAACTTTTATTTCACACCTCCCACCCCAAAAATTTTCCCCTTTTTCAAACAAAAAGCTGAAAGGTTTTAAACCCGCAGCATAGATTTGGTTTGGGCTGCCCTCAATCGAAAAATTTTTTTCTTTCGTTATTTTGGATTAAAAAACTTTTCACTTCCCCTTTTGAATGGTTCTTTATCTTCCACAGCAATAAAAACCCTTTTGCGATCTTGCTGAGACGCTAAAACAAAATTCCCTAAGTGTCCCCCTGCTTCTAGGATATGTTTATGATGAACACCTTTCGTAATAATTGCTAATTTTGACTGATATTGTGCTCAACTCCCTTTCTAAATTTGGTGCAACAACGTCAAACTCTAACGAATGTCAGAAATGCTGTACTTGCTTTTGGGGTCTGATGATTTGAAAAACCCCTTTGTATTCATTTAAAAATTATTCATAACATCTTCTTTTAATGCCCCCTTAAAAATGGGCATGCGCTTTTTTTCAACTCAAAAACAAAGGGGAAAGGGAAAACGATTTCCAAAAAACAAAAAATTTTCAGCCACTACTTTTTTTCCCTTTATATCTGCGGGACCTATTCTATGTTTTTGTGCTTCTTCATTTTCTATTCCTTGAAAAAGCAAAATTTAGCCCTTTCATTCCCGGTTACCATAGATCAGAAAAGTTAAAAAAAGTCGCATTGTGTAAAGAAAAATTCTTGCCCCCCAGTTTTATAGAAATTTTTTTTAACGATTGCCCGCCCCCCGATTCTGTAAAAAACTGTCCTGTTTTGGGTCGTTGTTGAAACGAGCGCTATTTTTAAAGTAAGACGCGCAGGCCGGGACAATCACGTCATTTGCTCCTAGGGCTGGAAATTTACAGTAAGAATTTGATCTGATCAATAGTAGATGGATTATTTGGAAAATAAAACCGCTTATTTTCCCCTTTACGCCAAAGGGTTCTTTTAGTCTTCTAGCGGGTCAAAAATCAAGCCATGTGCTTTTGACTTTTTTTTTTTTTTAAACAAAATAAAAAATTATTAAATTAATTAAAACCATGGGAGGCATTGAAAATGGAAGATTATAGTTTTTGATCTTGGAGACACATATGAAAGATCCCTTTGAAAAACGCACGCCAACGCTCTCAATTGGCTGAATTAACAGAAATACGGTCAACTTTTACAAAAGTTAGCAAGAACCTCCCGAATTTATAGATCCCAAAGATTTGAATTAGAAGAGGTCATTTGTCTTAAAAAACGACAAGGGGAAATTGTTCGGGTTTTCAACTAAACCCAAACCCTCAAAGTTTTTAGCCAAAACAATTAAAACAAAACTCGTGTGAAAGAACAAAATCGCCTTGGCATTTCAGACCAAAATTTAAAAAGGGAGGCAGTTTTTAAACTTTAAAACACGCTGCAGGGAAATCCCAAAACTAACCAATACAAAAAGGAACTTAAAGAATTAAATCAATCGCAATGAAATAATAAAACAATAGAACAGAAACCATTTTTCGAAGAAACAGCGTTAAAGACTAACACACCCCCGCTACCCCTGCAGAAAACGGCCCTTAAAAATCTTTTAGAAGGGTCAGAGGCGAAAAAACAAAAAATTTTTTGCAAAACTGTGAACAAATGAGCATAAAAAAAGAAAAAGAAAAAACCCTTTAGGCTGACGACCCAACTTGGGGCCCGATATTAAAGAAAGAATAAGACAAAACTAAAAGATCTTTAACCAAAAAGATCCAAACTAAAAGGGTGACTACTAACCGAGACCAATTACGAACCAAAAGGGAAAAGAAAAGAGAAAATATCGAAAAAATTTTATAAAGACACAACGCAGCAAAAGAATACGAACGTTGTTTAGAGAGCAAGGCGCACTTTAGCAAGCGTTATAACGGCCTTAGTGTTTTGCAATAAGTACACTGGGTTTGGCTATTACAGGCGGCGGGGGCCAAAGTTCAGAAACCTCCGCCCCCATCGCCCCCCACCTGATAAATAAATGGTAAAAAAAAAACCTTGATCATTTTGCGATTTTTTAAAAAAAATTAGCCATAAAGCCGTAGACGCTTTACCTGGTATATTAGGCAGTATTGTTACTGGCTTTTGTCTACTGCAAGCAAAGTAGTTGGCTTTATGGCCGACACTTATGGACATTAGTTCTTGTAATAGTTGGTTACTATTTAGTAAGATAAAGACCAAGTAATCCTATGCCAGTTAATCCAAGAACAAGCGCTGTCTTTTCATATTCATGGTCATCGCGAACAGAGTCCGCGAGCTTTGGGTGAGTCTTCAATGACTTTGGGGTTTGGACTTCAGAATTAGATGACTTAATCTTGGGTGTTCTTTTATTTTTTGTAAAATTACTGGCCCAGAAATTTTTGTCGTTTTTCCCAACCTTTTGTTCATTGCCTGCTATAAGAATTTCATTAATTTTAGTTTATTATTGTACCTATCTGAAGTCTGAGGTCAGAAGGCAGCATGTATAAACCAGTGCCAACAGCAAAGTCTACTTTTGATCTTGCGTATTGTAAAACATGTTGGTACCTTTGAATACTTGAAGGTAAATCAACTGTAGAATTAATGGGGTCCCTAAATTTGCTAAGTATTGTTTTTTTGCGTCAAAGCCAGTAGAAGGATCTGTTATGTTTGATCTTGTCTGTGCTTGTGAACCTAGCAAACACCAAAACGTAAAGTGCGAACAGAGTCGTTTATTCGTTCTATTCCTGCTTTAGTTAGGCCCTTAGAAGTGTCTAAGATAAATGTTGTCCCCTGCTGTTTTTTTGCTCTTGCTCTATGGGCCCGAGGCGAACAGTTGTGCCTGAAGAGAAAGAAAGTGGAAGGAGGATCCAGTCATACTTATACTTTCTGTGCACGCCCCAATAATAGGTGCCTAAGCCAGATTAAGATCAGACTTTTTGTCTAAAGTCCTGTCTTGATTTTAAAAAATTGAATTCGTTACAGATTTTTTTCAAAAGCCTTCATGTCTATTCTGTTGCTGAATGGATTAAACGGTTGTCTTTTGGTAATGGTGCTTGCAGTTCAGTCAAAAACGTCTGAAGGTGTAATAAAAATGAAATCTTGTACACTGACCCCCCACCAAAGGATCAGGATGATTTAAATGATTAGCATACGACACTCCACACCCAGTTGAGCGCAAAACACGGGCAAAGTTTAACTGGTTCTGGTAAAATTTGCATCGGATGACTAAACCACTTTTTTGGGGATGCGGTCGTTTTTAATAGGAGGTTAAGATATCTGTTTAAGGGCGTACTAACCTTTGCTTGAAAGGTTCAGTCTGGGCACAGAAATGTCAAGAGTAACAGTTGTTATATTTTTAAGATTGTTATGCGCCCAACAGAATATTTTGCATTATGTATATTTGAATGCGCTCATTTTTTTATTTCGTTTAAAAAATTTTGGTAACAATAACTCAACTCAGACCGTCCCTTTGTTTTTAGAACATGCTATTAATAACGAATGCGGAACCAGAACGGTCGCGCTCCATGAAATATTCTACAAAGTCGTATGGTTTAATATAACTGAATCCAAGAAAAATAATGCAGTTCTAAAAGTTAATAAAGAAGGGAAGGTAGTTAGCCGGGTTAAAAACCCTACCTAATGTTATTACGGGTTTTGTTCGCTAAAAGAAGCAATGAAATAAATTTCGACATTACTCTCAAACTTAACAATGCAAATCTAAAAACAAATTTTAAAATTCAAACCTGAAGAAGAATAGCACATTACCTTTTTGAAGTAGAGCTAGCTAAAATTTAGGCTTTGCAGATGACAAACATAGATTTAGAGTTGTGCCAGACAAAACTACTTATGAGGGAGAAAACCCGCTCGATCTTGCATTACATTCATTACCTATTTCATTTGGACGAACTAACACTGATGAAACTTATATATGGGCCTCAAAGTTTAAGAGCTCTTTCCCTCAGGAAACTGCAATTGGATTATGAAATAACAATTCCTAATTTACAGTTAAAAGATTAGTTGTGGAGGTTGGACATTAATATAAAAACAAAACAAACAGGGGAAAATCGTGAAATGTATAACCTGCACATTGTTTGGAAATAAACAATACGTTGTACAAAACTGTCCGTGGGCCAAAATCAGGAGTTACATAGCCCGTGAGGTGTATACTTTAGAATTAAAAGACCTTCAACGTTGCGACTTGACAGAACGGTGAGATTTAGGCTTGGGGCTATAGCATTTTATAAA